>CANIUD010000052.1:650000-937842 GCA_947470075.1 Closterium sp. Yama58-4
CGAGATTTACTCCACCATTTGATACGATTCAAATTGGGAAAGATAGCCCTGGTTACAGGCTACAACATCATCGATTTTAACGGAATTCTAACGGTTAGTTTTTCGTCGACGGCGTTTCTTGTGAAATCGCGGTTTCTGTCCAGAATTCTAAGCCAACGATTTTGAGTTATTTGGGCACCTATTCTTCATAGACTCGGTCCTTAGTCTCTAACACAATTCGCGTAACCGCCAGCACGAGCACATCCGTTGGATCCTTCATCACATTTCAGCTTCAGTCATTTTCTGTAACTTCCTAGCCCATTCATTTCCCCCACACTCTCTTGTGATCCAAGAAAGGCCAGGATGGTTGGATATATTTCTAATGAGGTGCTTATAGCGAGCTATGCTTACATTGAGGTGTGGCTATAGTGATGACGATGTGTTACCAGCAAATTGTGTTTTAAATGAGGTGTGTGGTTGTTATGAGGTGTACTTATAGTGAGTTTTCTATTGTGTGGTTAGCGAGAATTGAAGAAAGGCCAATATGGTTGGATTTGCTTTTGGTGAGGTGTTGTTGCAAGGACAGCTCATAGTGAGATGTGCTTAGTGTGGGGTATGTGCGGAGATTCACTCTACAGCGGTAGTGAGCTAGACTATGGGGGTTGGCACGAACTACTAGGAGTGATCGTAGCTTTGCTTGGTTGCTTAGCACTTGCGCATTCACAAGAGAGATTGGCAAGAGTTTCCACTAGCAAAGTTGGAATTACAGAATGATAGAACAAGCAATGACAGAACTGACTACATCAGGCACCTAGCAACTCTGCAGCTAGCCTGGTCGACCGCCAGCACTGCATGGTCGACCGCGTGCCAGCGTTGCGTAGAGGAGCCGCACCAGCACTGCAGAAGATCGACCTGCCAACATTGCTGGTCGACGGCGTGCCAATTCTGCAGCAGTGCGGCTGTCTAGCGTTGCTCCGTAGAAGACAGCAGTGCGCACGCTCGCAGGGGCGCTCAGAGGATTGGCCCGACTTGCATTTCTGTGCATCCGTCGGCTGTTGTCTGCGCCTGACGAGCCACATCGACTTCGGGATAGTCGCCTTCGTCATTGCGACCTCGACGACGTTCGCGTGCCTCCGCAGAACTCGTCGAGCAGGTTACCCGGTCGACCCGGACACCACCAGGTGCTCCGGACGACCACCAGCTCCTCCGGTCGACCACCGGGTGCCTCTGGTCGACCAAAGCTCCCTCTGGTCAACCACCAGGTGCCCCTGGTCGACCACAGCTCCCGTCGAGCTACCCCCTGGTCGACGGACCCCTTCCGTCGACCAGAACTGCTCTGTCAACCTCCCGGTCGAGCTACAGGTGGACGGGATGCTTCGCGGACCTCCCGGTCGAGCTGCAGGTCGACGGGACGCTCCGCAGACCTCCCCGTCGAACTGTAGGTTGACAGGATGCTCCGCAGACCTCCCCGTCGAACTGTAGGTCGACGGGATGCTCCGCAGACCTCCTCGGACGGCCCAGCCGTCGGCCGGGCCAGTCAGATACGGCTGTCGAGCTCCCTGGTCGACAGCAACGCCACAGCGGTCCCCTGCAGCTCGACGTAGCCTGTCGAGCAGCTCTCCCACTGTGAACGGTCGGCTGCTACTCCCGTACATCCGACCAAGTCGTGTAGCAGCGTTGCCCAAGCGAGGGCGGGGCCAACACTCCACTCCTGTTAGCACTCCCCTGCCGCACTCACGCTTGGGCCTCCAGCCCACACGGCAGTACTCCACGGAGAAAACTCGTCCTCGGCGTGCACCGCACCAGCACGCCGTCACCGCACCAGTCGTGCCGAAGGGTGCGGCACCTACTACTGCACATCATCGTGGACGTCACCGACGTCAGCCAGGCGAACTTGGCCGATGGCGACAGAGCACCGGTTGAAGGCCGGAAAGTGCAGCGCCTTCGTCAGGAAGTCCACCGGCTTCTCGGTGGTTGGGATGTACTTCTGCGCGAACTTCCCGCGCCTCACCATGTGCTGCAGCCAGGCGTAGCATCGCTCCATGTGCTTGAGGTTGCCCGTCAACCCCATGCCCTCAGCGACCGTGATCGCCGACTTGTTGTCCACGCGGAGGACAGTCGGCTTCCCTGGGTCTAGCGACTTGAACTCTGCAAGGATGAAGCGAAGTCGACACCCCTCCTTCCCAGCATCCGTGGCCGCGACGTACTCCGACTCGGTCGAGGAGAGCGTCGCGCACTTGATGCGCGAGCTCGACCAGGAGACAGCGGCCCCTCCGTAGACGAACACGTAGCCTCCCGTGCTCTTCCGCTTTTGCTTGTCGCCCGCGTCGTCGGCATCCACGTAGCCGATCAGCTCCAGCGACTCTGGTCCACCGCCGAACTCCAGGGCGGTGTCGCGGGTGTCGGCGAGGTAGGCGAGGCAGCGGTCGACCTCACGCCAATGTCGGTCGCTCCTCACCATGAGGCCGCTCCCCAGCTTGCTGCAGGCAAAGGCGATGTCCGGCCTCGTCGTCGTCGCCGCGAATTGCAGCGAGCCGACCTTCTGCCGGTACTCCTCCTCCTCGCGCTCCTGGGCCTCCTCGTCGTCGAACGTCAGCTCAGCGTAGGCGTCGACCGAGACCGGCGTCTTCGTGTCAGATTATGTTATTTGTCTAGCATGCAGTGGGGTGCTCAATAGTGAGTACAACCCCTTAGGGTTTCCTATATGTATCCTGCTGCTTGCTAGTTCAACTCATCATTCCCATTCTCACTTCTCCAATTCTCCTTCGTATACCACAAACCCTAGTCCTAGGGCACATCCTACTACCTCTTAGTGTGGGCCTAGGCTACTAAGCCTAGGCCCCACTCCTAGTATTCCTGACATGGTATTCAGAGCAGGCACGTTCCTGCCGCCTTCCTGTATGGGCCCACCACCTGCTTCCGCTGCCGTACTGTCCGCCGCGCGCCCCGTGGTGCGCGGCGGCCAAACCCTAATTTTTCATCCCGCCGCGCGCTCGGAGCGTGCGGCGGTTTTCTGCCCGCCGTGCGCCCCGAGGCGCGCGGCGGTTTTCTGCCCGCCGTGCGCCCCGAGGCGCGCGGCGGCTTTCTGCCCCGTCACTCCGCGAGTCGCCCCCGGGAGGAGCTGCGACGGGCGACGGGGAGCCGCGCGTCGCCCCCCGTCGCCCGTCGTGGCCCGAGCGACCTCCGTAGGGCCCGCGCGCGGCCCGTCCAGCCTGCGCGCGGCCCGTACGGGCTGCGCCAGGCCCGCGCGCGGCCCGTACGGGCTGCGCCAGGCCCGCGCGCGGCCCGTACGGGCTGCGCCAGGCCCGCGCGCGGCCCGTACAGACTGCGCCAGGCCATGGCGCACCTCGAGCCGCCCGCCACTGCAGCAGCAGCCCCTGGAGCCGCCCGCAACTGCAGCAGCAGCCCCTGGAGCCGCCAGCACCTGCAGCAGCAGCCCCTGGAGCCGCCCGCAACTGCTGCAGCAGCCCCTGGAGCCGCCAGCAACTGCAGCAGCAGCCCCTGGAGCCGCCAGCAACTGCAGCAGCCGCCCCTGGAGCAGCCGCCCCTGGAGTCGCCCGCCACAGCAGCAGCCGCCCCTGGAGCAGCCGCCCCTGCAGCAGCCGCCCCTGGAGCCGCCCGCCACTGCAGCAGCCAACCCTGGAGTCGCCCGCCACAGCAGCAGCCGCCCCTGGAGCAGCCGCCTCTGCAGCAGCCGCCCCTGGAGCCGCCCGCCACTGCAGCAGCCGCCCCTGGAGTCGCCCGCCACAGCAGCAGCCGCCCCTGGAGCAGCCGCCCCTGCAGCAGCCGCCCCTGGAGCCACCCGCCACTGCAGCAGCCGCCCCTGGAGTCGCCCGCCACAGCAGCAGCCGCCCCTGGAGCAGCCGCCCCTGCAGCAGCCGCCCCTGGAGCCGCCCACCACTGCAGCAGCCGCCCCTGGAGTCGCCCGCCACTGCAGCAGCCGCCCCTGGAGCCGCCCGCCCTACCCTACCTGCTCCGCGCTGTTGCTCTGCACGCGCGGTTGCCCGCGCCCTCGTGCGCTCTACCCTACCTGCTCCGCGCTGTTGCTCTGCACGCGCGGGCTCGTGCGCTCTACCCTACCTGCTCCGCGCTGTTGCTCTGCACGCGCGGTTGCCCGCGCCCTCGTGCGCTCTACCCTACCTGCTCCGCGCTGTTGCTCTGCACGCGCGGTTGCCCGCGCCCTCGTGCGCTCTACCCTACCTGCTCCGCGCTGTTGCTCTGCACGCGCGGTTGCCCGCGCCCTCGTGCGCTCTACCCTACCTGCTCCGCGCTGTTGCTCTGCACGCGCGGTTGCCCGCGCCCTCGTGCGCTCTACCCTACCTGCTCCGCGCTGTTGCTCTGCACGCGCGGTTGCCCGCGCCCTCGTGCGCTCTACCCTACCTGCTCCGCGCTGTTGCTCTGCACGCGCGGTTGCCCGCGCCCTCGTGCGCTCTACCCTACCTGCTCCGCGCTGTTGCTCTGCACGCGCGGTTGCCCGCGCCCTCGTGCGCTCTACCCTACCTGCTCCGCGCTGTTGCTCTGCACGCGCGGTTGCCCGCGCCCTCGTGCGCTCTACCCTACCTGCTCCGCGCTGTTGCTCTGCACGCGCGGTTGCCCGCGCCCTCGTGCGCTCTACCCTACCTGCTCCGCGCTGTTGCTCTGCACGCGCGGTTGCCCGCGCCCTCGTGCGCTCTACCCTACCTGCTCCGCGCTGTTGCTCTGCACGCGCGGTTGCCCGCGCCCTCGTGCGCTCTACCCTACCTGCTCCGCGCTGTTGCTCTGCACGCGCGGTTGCCCGCGCCCTCGTGCGCTCTACCCTACCTGCTCCGCGCTGTTGCTCTGCACGCGCGGTTGCCCGCGCCCTCGTGCGCTCTACCCTACCTGCTCCGCGCTGTTGCTCTGCACGCGCGGTTGCCCGCGCCCTCGTGCGCTCTACCCTACCTGCTCCGCGCTGTTGCTCTGCACGCGCGGTTGCCCGCGCCCTCGTGCGCTCTACCCTACCTGCTCCGCGCTGTTGCTCTGCACGCGCGGTTGCCTGCGCCCTCGTGCGCTCTCCCGCCCCGGCCCTCCCCCCCCCCCCCCTGCGTCCCCTGGACAGGAGGGTGTGGGGGTGGCGGGTGTGGGGGTGCTCCTTGTGCGTCGCCCCTTCCTTCTCCTCCGTCTCCCACTGCTGCAGCTGCCGCTGCGGGGGGGTGGATGTGTGGGAGACGAGGGAGTGGCGCTAGGGGGGTGATGTGGGCGAGGAGCGAGTGGTGACCCTGGGGGTGTGTGTAGGGGGGAGTGAGACAGTTGGAGGAGGTTGCAGCCTGGTGCTCCTGGTGCCCGTGTGTCTGCAACTTCAGTCGTCGCCTCCTCTCTTCTCTCCCTCCACAGTTCCTCCTCCTCCTCACTGGCCTCCTGTGACTGCCACTAGCTTTGCTGATAATTGTGAACTATTGCTGTGACTTCTCACGTGTGCTGATTACACCCCACTTTGGCTATGGGGGTGTGTCAGATTATGTTATTTGTCTAGCCTGCAGTGGGGTGCTCAATAGTGAGTACAACCCCTTAGGGTTTCCTATATGTATCCTGCTGCTTGCTAGTTCAACTCATCATTCCCATTCTCACTTCTCCAATTCTCCTTCGTATACCACAAACCCTAGTCCTAGGGCACATCCTACTACCTCTTAGTGTGGGCCTAGGCTACTAAGCCTAGGCCCCACTCCTAGTATTCCTGACACTTCGGAACTCGAAGCGCCTATGCAGCTTGTCGGCGTAGTTCTGTTGGTGCAGCCACAGCTTCCTGGCCGGCCTGTCGCGCACGATCTCCAGCCCAAGGTACTTCACCACCGGCGAGATCTCACGCAGCTCGAAGGCGGCCTCCAGCAGCTCCTTCAACTCCTTCAGCATCGCGGTGCTGCTGCTGGCGGCGAGCAGGTCGTCGACGTAGACCAGCACCCAGCAGGTCACTCCGTCGTCGCCGGTCTTGAAGTAGAGCGCCTCGTCGAGCTAGCTCTTCTTCCAACCTGCACCCAGCAGCACCCCGTCGAGAGCCCTGTACCACAGCAGCGGCGACTGCTTCAGCCCGTAGAGGCTCTTCAGCAGCTTACACACCCGGCCGGTCCCATCGTCGAAGTAGTCCGGCTGGTACATGTAGAGCACCCTGTCGAGTTGCCTCTGCAAGAAAGCGTTCTTCATGTCGAGCTGCATCAGGTTGAGGTTGAGGACAGCGACGATGCTGAGGAAGATCCTCAGCGTGACGTAGCTGCTCACCGGCGAGTACGTCTCGTCGTAGTCGGCACCGTACACCTGCGTGAAGCCCTTCACGACCAGCCTCGCCTTCTCGCGCTCGACGGTGTCGTTGATGCGGTACTTGGTTATCAGCACCCACCGGTTCTTCATGATGTTCACTCCGCGTGGGCGTTCGACCAGCTCCCAAGTGCCCATGCCGATGAGGCTGCGGATCTCTTCTTCCATGGCGGCCTTCACCGCCGGACCGTTCTAGCTCACCAGCGCCTCCTTCACCGTCATCGTGGCGATGTCCCAGCGGTGTCCGAGGTCGGCATACACGTCAGGGTCGAGCTCTGGTAGGTCTTCATCCTCCTCGACGTCGTCGTACAACAGGTCGTCATCGACCTCGTCGTACACCGTGGTGAAGGCAGCTGGTGGCAGGCAGGCGTGGTAGCTCAGCTTCTCCGGCGGCCGTCGAGCTCGACCAGACCGTCGCAGCTCCGATGCAGGCTTCTCGACCGGAACCTCCACCACGTCGCTGTCGGTGGACTCCTCTCCCGCCGACAGCTCCCCTTCCTCGTCGACACCTTCTTCGTCGACCAGCTGCTTCGACCCTTCGACCGGCTGCTCCCCTGCTGGCGAATTCGATAGCTCCCCTATCGACGGTCCCGTCTGCTGCTCCCCTAACGACCGCACACCAGCTGCAGCCTCCTGTTCGACCGGCTCCCCTGTCTGCTGCTCCCCTGTCGTCGACGGCTTCCGATTCTGGTCGACGAGCTTGGCGCCTTGTCGACCGCCGGCGATGCCACTGGCCGGCGCCACAGGCGACGCCTCAAGGCTCCCCTCATCGCCGGCGGCCGACACAGGTGTCGACGCAGGCCGATCGGCGACAGGGCAGGGAGGAGCAAGAACAGGGGAAGGTGGAGAAACCTCGACAACATCCTCATTAGCAGACTCGTCGACGTCGGTGAGCAGCGGGACCGTCGCCGTCGAGGTGTCGGTCAGCGGGTGTGCATGCGTCCGCCCCGACGCAGTCCCGTACTTTGCCTTCCACACCTCCAGCGACAGCGTCTCGTAGAAGATCACCTCGACCGACGTGACCACCTTGTTGTCGGTCAGGTCGAGCACCTCCCAGCCCTTGCTCACCGGAGACACGCCCAGGTGAAGCCCCCAGCGAGCCTTCGGTGCCAGTTTTCCACCGCGCTGCTGCTCGGGAACCATGAACTGCACCATGCAGCCCCACACCCGTACCAACGTGAGTTCGGGCTCGTCCCGGTCAGCAGCTGGTACGGAGTCGTCCCCGGCGGCGTCGTCGACCGCTCCAAGCAGTTGCGGACCTAGACGGCCTGTCGAAGAGCGAGGTGCCACCAGTGATGCTGCACGCCCATGTGCAGCAGCATTGTCCGCACGGATTCGACGACCGTGCGCATCTCCCGCTCAGCCATGCCATTCTGCTGCGGAGTGTAGGGGCAGGTCAGGTCGTAAACGATGCCCTTCCCGTCGACGAAGTTGGTGAAATCCCGTCCGAGGAACTCCCCCCCCCCCCCTGGTCAGGGCGGAGCGACAGTACCGACTTCTTCGTCTGCCGTTCCACCAGCACCAGCCACTTCTGAAACTCCCGCAGCACGTCGCTCTTCTTAGCGACCGGCATTGCCCACATGAATCGAGTGTGCCGATCCTTCAGCAGCAGGAAGTACAAGCTGCCATCCTTGGCAGCTACTCGAAACGGCCCGCACAAGTCAATGTGCACGACAGCCAGTGCCTCCTCGGCGTCCGAGCCCTTGTCGGGGAAGGTGTGCCGTGCCAGCTTTCCTCCGGCGGGTCTGCTCCGGTCGACGGCGTGATGTCGAGCCCAGTAGCAACGTCATGCTTCGCCGAGCTCTTGATTATGTCGATGCCAACGTGCGCGAGCCTCGCGTGCAGCCTGTTGGGAGTCACCTTTGCCGCCGAGACGATCTTCCGCAGAGCCAGCACCTCGGTTGACGGCGACTGCGTCGAGCTGGGGCGAAGGTCGGTGCAGAGGACTCGTCCGGTGTAGCGTGCTCGACCGAGCACCTCCCCGGTCGCTGTGACGAGCAGCATCCGAATCATCGCCGTCACCCTGCAGCTGCACTCCGCTCTCCTTCAGCTGGCCAGCGGACAGCTGGTTCGCTTGTACGCCCGGAACGTAGAGTACGTCGGGAATGAGGACCCGCTTCCCAGCTTCCCCTTGCAGAGCGACGGTTCCGCGACCCTCAACAGGCTGCAGTGCGCCGTTGAATCTACGCACATGCTTCACGCCATCGCTCGACCCCATGTCAACGAAGACCGCCTTCATCCCCATCAGGTGGTGGGAGCAACCGCTGTCGAGCAGCTCCGCTATCGGGTTGGCTTGCACAGCTGCCGCCACCGCCTGGAAGTCCTCGCCAGCCTCCGGCGCCAGCGAGACTGTCGGCTCCACCACGCCGACCATCGAGCACGACGCCTCCCCATCGCCTCGGTCCTTGCCACTGGAGCTGTCGACTTCCTTCGTCGACGACGCCTTCTTCGACGCCTTCTTCTCCTTGCGCGGCTTCTCATCTCGACGGGGGCGACGACTGGCCGATCGACCGCGGCCTCCCTTGTTGTCGTCCTCGTCGCTGTCGTCGCGGTCGGGGCATTCGAAGGAGAGATGGTCGGGGTCGCCACAGATCCAGCACTCCCGCCGTCGACCACTACCACCACGGCCCTTGTCCCACGCCGACTTCTTCTCGTCGACGTCCTTCTTCGGCCGCCCACCTCCGCTACCACCTCTGCCCGGCTTCCCGCGCTGCTCCTGCTGACGATTCTGCTTCGTCGGTGCAGCGTAGCTCGCCTGCGGAAGGAGCTCCGTGGGCTGTTCTGCCTCCCGCATCGTCTCATCTTGAAGGATGTAGCTGGTGATGGAGTCCTCGTCGAGGGACTCACGCGTGCCGGGCACCATCATCATCCTCTTCATGAGGTTGTAGCTGTGCGGCAGGCCCTTGACGACGTGGGTGATGTAGGACGCCGTCGAGTACTCGGCGCCCGCCATCCGCATCTCCGCCAGGATCCGTCGAGCACGGTTGCAGTAGTCCGTCGCCGACTCCTGCTCGCCCATCCGAAGGTGAGTCATCTTCTCCTCCAACTGTCCGATGTACAGGTCGTCCTTCTCCTGTTACGTCGACAGGATGAAGTGCCATGCCTGGTGACCAGCATCAAGTCGCTCTCGACAGCTCCTGAGCGCTAGCTGCACCACCGGCGAGCAGCACCTCGAGATGGCCACGAAAGTGAGCAGGTGAGCCGCACGAAACTCCCCGCGCAGCTCGACATCCTCCTCGGGCGGAATGGGCACGGTGCCGTCGGCGAAGCCCTTCAGCCCGGCGACCTCCAGCTGAGGTTCTATCGACTCCCTCCAGGTGATGAGGTCCCGTCGACCTTGCAGCGGGGCGACGGTGATCCGGTCCGGCGAGAAAGACTTGAGGTAGCCATACGCCGGTGCAATCCCGCCCGCCGTCACATGTGTCGTCGCTGAGAGACCTCCACCGCTTCGTAGAGGGGATCGACGTCAAGCATCAGCCTCGACCCGCGAGCTGCCAGTGGCTGCCGTCGACCGCTGCACCCGCGCTTGAATCCCGTCGACACCACCGTCGACCTTGATCACCCCTCTCTGCCTCGTGCCTTCACTGCCGCTGACTCGTGCACCACGGTCGACCTCGTCGTCGACGCCACCTTCGTTTCGCACCGGTCGAGGAGATGCAGGACGGGAAGGGTGTTCCGTCGCCCACTGCGCCCGGATGCCCAACTCGACGATCGTCAAGGGGATCGTCCCGTACTCGCCATCTGCGTGGCGTCTCCTCGCATCAGCCAAGCGTGTCTCCAAGGTGTCCGCTACGCCCGCTTCTACAACGGGGTCGACCATGACGACTAACGCTGCTGCCGGCCTACGAACGACTTAGGAGGTGCAAAAGTCGACTCCTATCTAAAGGTAACTTGCGGGGCCGTCCACGCTCACTGCACCATGCGGAGATTCACTCTACAACGGTAGTGAGCTAGACTATGGGGGTTGGCACGAACTACTAGGAGTGATCGTAGCTTTGCTTGGTTCCTTAGCACTTGCGCATTCACGGGAGAGATTGGCAAGAGTTTCCACTAGCAAAGTTGGAATTACAGAATGATAGAACAAGCAATGACAGAACTGACTACATCAGGCACCTAGCAACTCTGCAGCTAGCCTGGTCGACCGCCAACAATGCATGGTCGACCGCGTGCCAGCGTTGCGTAGAGGAGCCGCGCCAGCACTGCAGAAGAGCGACCTGCCAACATTGCAGGTCGACGGCGTGCCAACGCTGCAGCAGTGCGGCTGTCCAGCGTTGCTCCGTAGAAGACAGCAGTGCGCACGCTCGCAGGTGCGCGCAGACGATTGGCCCGACTTGCATTGCTGTGCATCCGTCGGCTGTTGTCTGCGCCTGACGAGCCACATTGACTTCGGGATACCATCCCGAAGTCGCCTTCGCCATCGCGACCTCGACGACGTTCGCGTGCCTCCGCAGAACTCGTCGAGCAGGTTACCCGGTCGACCCGGACACCACCAGGTGCTCCGGACGACCACCAGCGCCTCCGGTCGACCACCAGGTGCCTCTGGTCGACCACAGCTCCCTCTGGTCGACCACCAGGTGCCCCTGGTCGACCACAGCTCCCGTCGAGCTACCCCCTGGTCGACGGACCCCTTCCGTCGACCAGAACTGCTTCGTCAACCTCCCGGTCGAGCTGCAGGTGGACGGGATGCTTCGCGGACCTCCCGGTCGAACTATAGGTCAACGGGATGCTCCGCAGACCTCCCCGTCGAACTGTAGGTCAATGGGATGCTCCGCAGACCTCCCCGTCGAACTGTAGGTCGACGGGATGCTCCGCAGACCTCCCCGTCGAACTGTAGGTCGACGGGATGCTCCGCAGACCTCCCCGGACGGCCCACCCGTCGGCCAGGCCAGTCAGATGCGGCTATCGAGCTCCTTGGTCGACAGCAACGCCACAGCGGTCCCCTGCAGCTCGACGTAGCCTGTCGAGCAGCTCTCCCACTGTGAACGGTCGGCTGCTACTCCCGTACATCCGACCAAGTCGTCGGCGTTGCCCAAGCGAGGGCGGGGCCAACACTCCACTCCCGTTAACAGTATGAATACAGTGGGATATGCTTCTACTGAGATGTTCTTACAGTGAGCATGCTTACAGTGAAGTATGCGTCTTTTGGATCAAGCCATGTGCACACCATCCCCACTGCTCATCCCTCCCATTCTCTTCACCTCCTTCCCTCTTCCACCCCAATGCATCACACATAGAGGTGACGACAGTCGTATCACACCACCTGCAGGAACATGCTGTCTGGTTTACATTCTCACTTCACAACCTTGTATATCATCTATCTCCCTCATACCCCCTCATCCCCCCCCTCATCCCCCCCTCCTCGCGCCCCCCCTCTCTGTTTAAAGCTCAAGGCATCAGACACAGAGGTGACGGTGGTATCACACCATCTCGAGGAGCATGCTATCTGGTTCGGACAAAAATCTCTTCATAATTATCAAACATCCCTCCCCCTCCTCCCCCACCCCCTTACCCCTTCCCCCTTCTTAAAGCCCAAGGGAATCTGACATAGAGGTGGCATTGGTGTCCAACCTTATCTGGAGGAGCATGCCGTCTGGTTGGGGGCTCAGTTGTTGCCTCATTTTGTGTCAATTTCCAATGTTATTGGTTTCCGTTGGCCCCTCCTGTTGTGATCTGGTTCTAAAAGCCATGCGTTTCTTATTTCTCTATTTGGTAGCCTCTTTGGGAGTCTTTTTGCAGCTGTGCATCACACGAGCTGCCTACTTGGAGCACTGGCCCAACGTGTTCCGAGCAGAGCAACTAGGATGAAGTTTTGTCTACTGGATTTGGGTCGAATCCAGCTGCAATGCAACTGGGATTATGGTTACCTCCTTGCATCGATTCTTTGTCTCATATGAACTCAGTGTGTCATATTTATCTCTTCGCTCTTCCCTTTCTCTTCGCATCCGACAAGAGGTGTGCACCACACGTGCTGCTTACTTGGAGCACGGGCCTTATTGTGTGGAGAGCACACAGGATGATTGATGCCTGCTTGCCTAACTGTTGTTCTAAACTTGTTGTGACTTGATTCTCTGTTAACCCATGCCAAGTCTGCACCACACGAGCAGCCTTTTTGGAGCACGGGCCAAGTGTATGCTCGCTCCGCGTTAATAGTAGGAATTGTTTAACAGTGCTAGATAGTTAGCACTAGCAACAGCCTAGAGGATATATAAAATGTATGTTCTGAGTTATAAAAACACATAGTCTGCCAATCAAGCGCTCTTCCCGCACTGCATTCAAGTTTACGTTTGACTAAAAGATGACTCTTTGCCTACGCAATGACAAGGCTTCCACTGTTACGGCTGTACGCGACTGAAAGACTCTTTCAACAAACTCGGACCCTTGGATAGGGGCTGACCTCGGTCTGGATGGACCCTCGAAGGTGACCTTGAAAAGAGTCTTTTTGTAGAAAAACGGATTCGCGATATTTGAGATGCTGATGATTGTAGTGTTATCAGCAGTAGGAACAAGGTGATTTATTAGTAACACGGAATGTACTCACTAAAGGGCGAGTACAGTAAGGAATTACAATTCCTTCCTATACTCGCCCTTTAGCGAGTACAACCCGAGGGCCACGCGAGTCTCACGTTCGGCCTACAATTTCGCATCCTAACCTCACCGAGTCGCCTCCGCACCAATCATGACCTTTTGCGAGCCATCCTTTCCCGACCTCCCCGCCTAGCTAGGTTTTCCCCTATTTAGGTCACGTCACTTCATTATATCGTCATTCAGTGGTTAAGTGTTCTCGTTATTCGTTATTCTGCGCACTCTGCAAGTTCATTCATAACAACTTAAAGTGTGTTTCACTGTTTGTTGACTTCATTGTCCACTGCAATTCTAACATGATATGGGGTCGTGTTTTTAAAATGAAACTGCAAATTCAACCAAGGGATATGTGACGCTTGATTGTAACCAAAAGAATGCAACACAAAATTTGCAGCATAGAGTGACTGGAGTCACTGTTTAAAGTATGACTGGCAGATGTGCATATAAAACTTAATAAACATGCTGGTTTGCACAAAGTAAAACCTGTCTGGCTACGTGCTACTTTCAGAAACAAGTACCAGTAGAGGGTAAACAAGAAGAGCGCATGCATTGGAATCAGTGGGCTGATTTGCCTCTCACAACAATCACCGGACACTCTGCCACAGCCAAAGCAACAAGGAAATATGGCAAGGCAGGGGAGAAATGAACAAAGAGGAGACATGGTAGGGTGGGGATGTTGGCAGGCAAAAAAATCAGAGATGATTTTGAGTAAACTCAATGGTCAGGAGATGTGATGGGGCAGAGGATGTGGATAGGGGTTGTGGGATAGGAGTTGTGCGATAGGGGTTGTGGAATAGGTGTTGTGGGATAGGGGTTGTGGGATAGGGGTTGTGGGATAGGGGTTGTGGGATAGGGGTTGTGGAATAGGTGTTGTGGGATAGGGGTTGCTTTTGCAAATTCACAAAAATGATCCCAATATAGCTTGCGCAGGGGATGTGGGATAGGGGTTGTGGATAGGGAGCGTGGGAAGGGGAGAACGGGCAGGGGCGACAAGAGAATGACAACCTGGTGACCTTTAAGTCGACTCAAAAGTCACCTCGTTTTGAGTCGACTCAAAAGTCACCTCGGTTTGAGACGACTCAAAGTCATCTCGTTTTTAGTCAACTCAAAAGTCACCTTGTTTTGAGTCGACTCAAAAATCGTCTCGCTTTGGGTCCACTCAAAAGTCACATCCTTTAGAGTCGACTCAAGAGGGAGTGGTGTGACTGGAATGCTTCCGCGTTGACAAGGGAATGACAACTTGGATGAGAGATTAAACTTCTTCTGAGGTGCCTCAAGACTTGCCACTTAGAAGAGAGAATGAACAATCAAAATGGGAGGAATGGGAATGAGATGTGGGAATCTGTTTGCCCGCCTCACCTCTGTTTGCCCGCCTCACCTCTGTTTGCCCGCCTCACCTCTGTTTGCCCGCCTCACCTCTGTTTGCCCGCCTCACCTGTGCTTGCATGTCCCATCCCTCACCTGTGCTTGCATGTCCCATCCCTCACCTGTGCTTGCATGTCCCATCCCTCACCTGTGCTTGCATGTCCCATCCCTCACCTGTGCTTGCATGTCCCATCCCTCACCTGTGCTTGCATGTCCCATCCCTCACCTGTGCTTGCATGTCCCATCCCTCACCTGCATTGCGAGAGCAGTAGTCGCTGACTGAGCCAAGGAAGGCCCTGAGGGGGGAGGGGGGAGGGAGAGGAGGCAAGAGAGAGAGTTAGTTGCTGACCATTAGAAGGATGAGAGGGGCGTGAGGGAGAGCAGTAGTCGCTAACTGAGCCAAGGAAGGTCCTGAAAGGGGGGAGGGGGGAGGACGGGGGAGAAGGGAAAGATGAAGGGGAAGAAGAGTGGTGAAGAGATTGGAAAGCAGCAACACTGACTGAGCCAAGGAAGGCCCTGAAAAGGACAGGGGAGAGAGGGGAGGATGGGATAGGGAGGGTGGGAGAAAGCGGATGGGGGAGGGAGGATGGGGGAGGGAGGGTGGGGGAGGGAGTTGGGGGGAGGGAGGATTGGGGAGGGAGGATGGGGAAAAGAGGATGGGGGAGGGAGGATGGGGAAGGGAGGATGGGGGAGGGAGTATGGGAGAGGGAGGTTCGGGGAGGGAGGATTGGGGAGGGAGAATTGGGGAGGGAAAATTGGGGAGGGAGGATAAGGTGCTGCCTCATCCACCACCCTACTTGGACCAGTCAGCAGTTCCCTTCAGAGTCACACGCGCCATGCACACACCTCTGCACCGGGATGAGCCCCCGGGGAGCTTACGGCCAGCGCAGCCGCGTCCCTGACCATCGCCTCGTCGAGAATGAGGTGCTGTCCGCCTGCTGCCCCATCAAGCACCCTGCTTAGAGCAGGCATGCACACACCCCTGCACCGGACTGAATTGCGAGCTCATCACGAGCGCAGCCGCGTCCCTGACCATCACCTCGTCGAGAATGAGGTGCTGTCCGCCTGCTGCCCCATCCACGCCATACTCACACACTCAGTTACACACCTCTGAACCGGACTGAGCCCTCAGGAGCTCATGACCAGCGCTGCAGCGTCCCTGACGGCGACCTCCTCGTCCAGAATGAGGTGCTCAAAGTCGCCTGCGGCCCACCCCATGAATGCCCTCCTCAGGACACCCCTTTACATACCTCTGCACCGGGCTGAGCCCCCTGGAGCTCATGACCAGCGCTGCTGCGTCTCTGATGACCACCTCGTCCAGAATGAGGTGCTTGGGGTCGCCCGACTTGATGGCCTTGTCCACCTTGAGGCCCTGAGAGAGAGGTATAGAGAGGTGCAGAGGGGTGACGAGGGATTACGAGGGGTGAGGAGAGATGAAGAGGGGTGAAGAGAGGAGCAGCAGTGTCCCTGACGACCACCTTGTCGAGAATGATGTGCTTGGGGTCGCCCGACTTGATGGCGTTGTCCACCTTGAGACCTGGGAGAGAGCGGTGAAGAGCGGTGAAGAGCGATGAAAAGAGGAGAGAGAGGGGCGGATCGAGGGTGAGAGGGTAAAAAGGGCAGACAGGGAGGGCAGCAGAGTCGAGAGCGAGATGCTTGGGGTGAGCCGACTTGATGGTTTTAGGAGAGGGGGAGGTGAAGAGTGGTGACGAGAGGTAAAGAGGGTTGAAGAGAAAGGAACAGGGAGCAGCGGCCCCTAGGACCACCTCGTCGAGGATACGGTGCTTGAGGACAGGTCGCCTGGTACACCCACCCACTGGTTAGTGTCACATTTACTTGAGAGAAAGTGTTTGCGCGGCATCTAGAGACCGCCGTTTAAGATATGCTATATGACCAACATGCACCCATCTTTGGCTTTTAAATGGTCTCAAGAATGAAACAGACCAACATGCACCCAACGGTGCCATCTCCCTAGCACCTGAAAACCCCTTTCCGTATATGCATGCATGCATGCACCCGCACGTAGAGGACAGCATTCATGCGCGCACCCTTTTGCGGCGCCTCAGGTACACCCACCCACTTGTTAGAGTCACGTTGCTTATGAGAATTCTCAAAGGTGATTCACCTAGAGGACAGCATTCATGCGCGCACCTCCTGTAACGCCTCAGGTACACCCACCCACTTGTTAGAGTCACGTTACTCACAGGGACGCATTCATGTGCCTTGTGGATGCCAGCGAGCATCCACTAGTGTGACTTGCATACGCGTTATAAGAGACACACTGATTCGTTTGTATCACGTTGCACGCGTGCAGGGAAACGTTCATGCGCCACGTGAATGACGTGGTTTAAGATCTGCTCCGTGGCCAGCATGTACCCTTCGGTGTTATTTTCATACGCGTTACAAGGTGTACCGATTTGTTTAGTGTCACGTTGCTTACAGGGAAGCGTTCATGCGCCTTGTGAATGACGTCATTAAGAATCTGCTCCATGGCCAGCATGTACCCATCGTCGTCGTCGCCCTGCCCTCCTGATGATGCTGACAAATCTGCATGGTTCGTATGTGAGATAGAGAAAGCATCGATTGGGTTGGGATGGGATGATTGGGCCGGGCGGGGGTTGGGGTGAGGGGTGTAGAGTGGAAATCTGCTCCATGGCCAGCATATTCCCATCGCCGTCTCCCTGTCCTCCTGACGATGCTGACAGGTCTGCGCAGATTGTATGTTACGCATCAAGAGGAGTGCGGATGGATGGTGGGGTGGGGAAGGGTTGGGGGGTAACATGGGAGACGGCTCAATTGCCAGCATGTACCCATCGCCATCGCCCTGTCCTCCTGATGATGCTAACAGGTCTGCATGGTGAGGTGGACGATGGCACGTGGTGCATGGTGTGGCATGTGATGATTGTATGGCATGTGGTGAGGGCATGAGGTGCATGGTGTGGCGTGGTATGGCATTAGAGTGACATAAAAGAATAAAATGGTATGTTATGGCACGGCATGGCATGGGATGGCATGGCGACAAATTTTTGCAGAGAAAGGGGGTTTTGATACAAGCACGGGAGTCTGGTACAAGCACAGTGAAACGGTCGAGACGCAACAACGATTAGTAATGCCACGAATTACTTGCGCTTTTTTTATGCGCATCAGCACACGACCCCGCCCGGATCACAGCCGTCGTCTTGCTGCGGTTCAAACCCTTCGATTTTCGAAAAGAGATCTCCGCGAGAGGCGACCACAGCCGTCGGAACAACGGAAAGCCCGTCGCCTACGGAAAGTGGCCCACGCGTAGTCTCAACAACCGAAAAGCGCGTCACCACCTATTGGGAGGATCCTGCGCATGTGGGGAGATTACCCGTGCGCGTGGGAAGAATTGTGGCGCGGGTGGGTCGGACATTAAGGAGCGTGACGTGGTCCTCCGGCTTTATCAAATTCTCTAACGCCCAGTAGAACGCGTCGCGGCTCCCCTCGCGAGCATCCATCGCAACCACGATCTGACGCGGCTCCGCCATGTGAACTCTCGAGCTACCAGACCAGTGGAGGTACCTGAATCCTGATAAACGAGCAGAAAACAAAGGCTCTTCACGGGAGGATCGCCTCTTTCGATAGCCTCTCAGTACTACGGAACGTGGTCGGCGAGTTCTGTGCTGATAGCAGATGAGCGATAGCTATGTAAAGAACAAATGCTAGAATTGTTTCGACAATGGAAGGACATACAAATCACAATTTCAAGATGCTCGGGTGGACGTCCAAGCCTTGTGAACCAAATCAGAATTTCAAGAAGCTCTAGTGGACGTCCCAAACCAGGTTTCCAGAATGCGGAAGTAGATCGTTTGGTGTGGTCTGGGACAGGAAACTTGCTTTGCCTTGCCTTTGGAATTGCTTCGGCTTTGGTGGAGGTAAGGGAGGCTGGGGAGCGGTGGAGGTTTGGAGGTCGTTCGATTAAATCGAAGCAAGGAGACGCGAGCCAAAATGCCACTCCGAACCGCAGGCTGAAGTACGTCTGGCACGCTAGCGCAGATAGCTTGCGCCAGGTCACCAAGTGACGAGGGTTTGCCAGCAGTCTGCTGGAGGTAAGATGACGTCAGACGATATTTGAGGAGGACACCGCGAAACAGCACTGGGTGCGACTCGCACATTTTCGTACAGGCGGAAAATTTTAGCACACCAAAGCTGTAAGCCTGGAAGTTTATTTTTTTACCGTGTCAGTTTCACTTGTTGATATCGAAGGCCGCGTAACGCGTATTTCCTGACTTGCACCAGTCGCCTTTCTACGCCGTGTCAGGGCAACTCAGATAGCCGCGTCGCGTTTGTGAAACGTCCCGTTTGTCAGATTTGACAGATCTTTCACTTGCCTCATCGCACTTCAGAATTCTACTCTGTAACTGTCTAAGGGCGTATTCCTGGCTTCGGGTCCTCCGAAATTTGCGTTATCCAATCGAAAAAATCAAATTTCGAACCGCGGGTTTTCCGATTGGCTACCTCAATTTTCGGATGACACAAACACCGGATGACCCGAAGCTAGGAATACGCCCTAAGTCCTAGTTTCCGTCCCCAATAGGTTTTACTCCTAATAACTCAATAAACGACGGTCAGTCTTACGTGAGAAACTTAGACCCTGAGCGTCTGTACGCGTTTAGATCCGCTCCTTGTTTCCACACCAAGCATACTCTGGAGTCTTGTCATGCTGCACTCCCGTCGGTTTCAGGTTAAATAAAGTTCTCGAGGCGTCCCGCAAATTCGTTACCTTGTCCTCCTAGCAGGTGTATATATCGACTTCTTATGCTGCCCAACCTTCGTCGTCAGAATCAGCATTGTCCAGGGTTAAAACTCTAGGGACCTTTAATTGTCGTGTAACTTGACAGCGAGGGCGAATCAACTGAGCCGCGAATCCATTTTCGAGCCGCGAGTGATCGAGCCGCGAGCCCATGGTCGAGTCGCGTTGAAACGGGAAGTAAAGGCTTGAACAAGCGGATTGCACTTTCACCCCAATAAGCAGCCATGGGGTGTTGTATATCGCGTACAAACGGTGGAGGACAGCATCTCGAAACTGCGGCGATTAACGGAGCAACTAATAACGGAGCAGCAGTACCGTCATCCCAAAAAAGGGGGGTCTCGAAAAGTATGGTTTTGAGGAGTATGACGTGAGTAACAAAATGAACCGAGTGGGGAAACATACTTTCGACGCGTCGCGTCGAAACGAAATCAGCCCAGGCAGCTTCGGAATTCTCGAAAGTGCTTCGGGCAGCTAAGCTGTCAGCTTCGGAACTCCCCCCAGTGGCCGAGCAGCTTGGTTTGCGTGCTCGGCTGGACATTTCAGCTTCGGGAGCTGTGAGGGAGGCCAGGAACATGGCGCTGGTGACCCATTGGCTGTAGGTCTTGACCTAATCTGCTGTGTTGGCGCTAAAAAAATGTAATATTATTACATTGTTTGTAAACACTCTTAGTGAAATTATTACGTTCCATCGTAAGAAGTTTTGAACAAGCCCCACATAAGTCAAAGTATGAAGTATCTAAATATTGCATTGATAATATGCTTCGGATAAAATAAAAAGAAAACCACAGTGAGCGGAGTTTTGCCTTTTGTTTACTGCTAATGCCTTTAATCGAAAATATTTATAGTCAACACAAGTTGTAGGGTCGGTAGTCAGTTGCGCCATGCACCTTCAACAATTGAGAGTGTTTTGAACATAAGAACATAACAACATTGTCTACGATGCAACATAGCGATTGAGGATGAAGGTTGACCGATCCCGGTATGATCGCACAATATGGACGGAGCGCAAAATGGACCGTGCATCAATGACGTAGTGTCGGAGATGCATATCCCTCAAAAAGAGCTGCACGCATGAAGTCTTCTCGTCCACTCCACCCGTCTCATACAATCGCACGTACGCCAGCGCCGTAGGCTCACCATCCTCTCGTCGCGTGCCTACGTGGAAAAGCATGAGCAGGTCTGCATATGTTGTGATGTTCTCCTGCTGCCCGAATGGGTCTGTAACAGTCTGAAGTATGGCAACACGTGAAAATGCGGGTGACCCATGGAAGCTAGGTGTTGCGCGAACATAGTGTGCCTCCCTCTCTCCGCTTGCTGGAATGGCAAGTGCTGAATGGACCTGAAAGGCAGGGATGCACAACCGATGGAAAAGAAAATGGAATGACACGTGTGCACAACATAATACATGGTTGAGCATACAGACATCTTGTACAACCAAGGCAGACACATACATTGTACAAGCAGCACACACACACACACGCACACACACACACACGCACGCACGCACGCACACACACACACACACACACACACATACATACACACATACACTCACATGCACACACGCACATACACATACACACACAAACACACACACACAAGACAACAATCACACACTACACTCACATGTATGGCGCTGGCTGATAGGCCCAGCTCCTCGAGGCATGCCGGAAGGTACTGCATACTATCTCCATGGCACTGCACATATCCCTGCCAAGTTGATGCCCCTCTTCTTGCTTGGTCCCCCGCAGGCAGGTCCACTGTATCATACGTCTTTGTTAGCACGCTCGAACGAACACGGTCCGCCTGTGGTAGTATAAACGAATCAAAACTTCGAGACATCTCAAATCCAAGACAAATTGTACAGGCAAAGGTTAGAAGAACGCGTGCACTTGGAAGTTCAAAGGAAGAACCATTGGAATTATTTTATAGACGCTAGCGTTGGAACCTCACCTTCAGTAACGCGGTCTCGTAGGTTGACGAGCCACCGATAGCTGATTCACGTTGGCTGAGCATGTTTCTCAATTGGACACTGCGCAAAATCGCTTCATCGTACTGGCGGAAATTAGAGGCACGGAATGGTTGCTTGCATGTGGTGGTGTGTGCATGCTCATACAGGCCCGTGCAGTACTCATTAGGGGCCCCACCACGTCGGACAGAATCTGGAAAATGCGTTAGCAAATGGATTTTCGGCAACTGCCATCCGTCTCCTGTACGCTTCAGATGTTTGTGTAAGAGCTCAACCAATCTGGAGGGTTGGCAATGGATAGGTACAAAAGATAACACAGTATGGTTAGGGTTTATCAACACTCATTCCGTGCATAACCTCAGCCACAAACCAGTTTGCATGATACGTACTCGGCGGTCTCCTTGACGTAAGCGGTCAACTTCGCTTCTGTGAATGTTGATGCGCGAAAATACGTGTCGAACCATTTCACGAAGAAACGCAACACATACATGTGTGCGTCCGTAATGAGACCCTCAAGGATTACTACGGAAACCTGCATAACGACGGCAGGGTGGTTTCGAATGCGCACATTAAAGAAGCAAAGAGGTTGGAGAGGGTTCATGATGGTGTGTGGTGCCATCAGGGTGAAAACTCTATCCGCCACAAGTGCGCACACACACACTCGACATGCACCACACGCGCACAAACTCCATACAACTATCAGCTCACCGCCCTCAACACAACCAGCATACACAAGCACTCTGTACAACCACCACACACACTCACACGCTATAACCAGCATGCACACGCTCTATAGAACTGGTTCACATAGAAATTCCAAACAACCAGCAGATACACACACTGGATCAAACCAGCATTTACACTCACACTTTGAACACTAGCACACGCAAATACTTTCCAGCAAGCACACACACGCTCTCCACACAACCAGCACCCAAACACTCTCTGTACAACAAACACATAGTCACATCCCGGCCCAACCCAAGCACACATACTCAATACCACCACCGTCACACACATACTCTACATACCCATGATACCCACACAGTCCCACTCACTCTACAACCACCATGCACACACTCTATACAACCAGCTCCGAGACAATCTCTGTACAACCATCACACAGAAACACACACACACCTGCAATCAGCCCACACACACTCTAGACATCCAGCATGCACAAACACCCTGTACAACCAAAACATACACGCACTCAAAATCACCAGAACACACACGCATTATGCAACTAGCGCACCCACAAATGCTCTGTACCACCAGCACACACACTCACACGCTATAACCAGCATGCACACACTCTAGTGTACCGGTTCACACCCCAATTCTGTACAACCAGCAGATACACTCACGGAAGTCAAACCAGCATTTACACACACAATTTGTACACCTGCACATGCAAATACTGTTCAACTAGCACACACACACAATCTACACTACCAGCACCCAAACACTCTCTGGAACACAAACACATACACCCACTCTATACAATCAGCAAACACACATGCACAATACCACCAGCACTCACACATACTCTACATACCCATGATACCCACACAGTCTCACTCACCCTATAACCAGCATGTACGCACTCTATACAACCAGATCGGACAAAATCTCTGTACAACCATCACACACACACAGAAACACACACACACATACACTCACACACTCACACACACACACACACACACACACACACACACACACTCACACACACACACACACACCTGCAATCAGCCCACACACACTCCTGACATCCAGCATGCACAAACACTCCATACAACCAACACTGTCACGCACTTAATACCACCAGCACACACACCCATTATGCAACAATCACACCCTCGTACATCACGTACAACCAGCAGACACACTCACACGCTATAACCAGCATGCACACACTCTATAGCACCGCCTCCCACAGAAATTACCGTTCAACCATCCGATACACACACTCTGTCAAACCAGCATTTACACACACAGTTTGCACACCTGCACACACAAAAACTGTTCAACTAGCACACACACACACAATCTACACTACCAGCACACAAACACTCTCTGTACAACAAACACATACACCCACTCTGTACAATCAGCAAACACACAAGCTCAATACCTCCAGCACTCACACATATTCTCCATACCCTTGATACCCACACAGTCCCAGACACTCTATAACCAGCATGCACACACCCTTTACAACCAGCTCCCTAACAATCCCTGTACAACCATCACACACACACACACCCACACCAGCAATCAGCCCACACACATTCTATACATCCAGCATGCACAAACACTCTGTACAACCAAAACATACACGCACTCAAAATCACCAGCACACACACGCATTATGCTACTCAAGCACATCCACACACACTCTGTGCTACCAGCACATACATTCACATTAGGCAACCGACATACACACACACTGACTACATCCAGCAAAGACGCACTCTCATCATTGCAGCATGTTCCGCAGCAGAGAAGTTGGCCCCCAACCTGAAATATCCTCCGGGTGGCGGTATTTTCGAGCCGGCAAGTAATGTGGCCCGATACATCTCGAAGTGCAGCCTGGCGCATGTACACAGACAAAATATTCGCACACACAACGTAAATGCGACGATTGCCTGTTTAAGGTCGACAACAACCACACGCGGTCCTACGTTACAAGAACTGCTGCAACACTTGCCTCAAATCACTTTAGACATTCCCCGATAGTCACCATCTCATTTTGGTTTTCCTACGACGTACCTTCGCGCTAATGAAGGCCTCTTGTTTGTGGACCGGCGCTTACCCCAGAGTACAGCCAACATACTCACACACACAGGGCAACTAGCAAACACACCCTTTCTACCCTCCCGGTCACACACACTTTGTTTCAGCCAGCTCACACACACATATACTCTATACAAACATCATACATACACAGTCAATACTCCTTGCACAGGCAAACACCATACAACCAGCACACACACTGTGTACCAACGTGCATACACACACACACACACACACTCACACACACACACTCATTGTGCAATCAGCACACCCACACTCTATACAACCAGCACACACACACTCTGTACAACTAGGACGCACCCACTATGTACAACCAGGACACACACACTCTATACAACCAGCATACACGCACTATGTACAACAAGAATACACACCCTTTGTACAACTGGCAAACACACACCCGATACAACCAACAGGCACACACTCACTCCGTAAAACCAGCACACACACTCTGGTCCAGACCCGCAAACATGCACGCACTCACTGTACAATCAGCACACCTACACTCGATGCAGACAGTAAAGGCACACTCCGTACAACTAGCAGACACACACTCTGTACAACCAGGACACACTCACTCCGTACAACCAGCACCCACGCACTATGTACAACAATCCCACACACCATCTGTACAACCTGCACACACTCTGAGGTCCAGCCCGCATACACACACACACGCGCATAATCATCAGACCTCACTATATAACCAAAACACCCACATTCTGTACAACTAGCACACATGCCCTCTGTACAACCGGGACACACACACACACTGTACAACTAGCACACACGCACTATAGACAACAAGCACTCACACACTCTGTACAACTAGCAAACACACTACTCAATGCAACCAGAACACCCACCCTATGTACGATTAATATGGCGACACTCTGTACAGCCTGCCCACACCCAACTACACCACCAATATTACCAGGCACACTCGGTACAACCAGCACACACATCCATTCTCATTTCCAGTCAGCAACCATCTCTCCGAAACACCATCTGTCTTGTTGAACACACGTACTGGTTTGCCTTCTTTACACATTTATTAGCGAGGATGATAGCCTCAAGAATGTAGACCCAGAGGCCAATCAATATGACGTGCAAGATATCGGTCATAAAGATCTGATAAGGGTTGCCCCAGGGTTGCGCTCGATCCTCCGCTTTTCCGAAAGTCCATAGAAAGCACTGCACACATGTTAAAAACACATCATGAGGCGTTCATGAGGCGTGGAATCTGACAGCACCCTAGAATTCCAAAGCATGGACCTGTGTTTGTGGCCATCTCACCTTCGTCATGTGAGTCGAGTACTCCTTCGCGAGCTCCTTGTCGTTGGCATACTTGCGTTGTTGCTCGACCGTGCGATACTTGGCAGCACATGTCGGGTCCATGTTGTCCAAGTCCACGTCCCGCACCTCACAAATCGAGCATGGTTTCTTGGCACCTGTCTGCTTGGTGCACGACACCCTGCAGGTCTCTGGAAAATCAGCGACGTACGAGAACAGCTTGGGCCATACTGTGTACACTTCCCCAAATGGGTCCATCAAAGGAATTGACCTGCACGCACACAATTTATATCGACATTCAAAATTTAATCCAAATGTTGCCGACGAGAAAAAGCGAGTAGCACAATACTCCTTACGTCTTGCACGCCTGGTCTAGCGCCTTCAGCACAGCCTCGCAGCATCTCTGGAACAATATGGTTTTCTGTGTTGATGACATGTCTGCGTCTGGAAGTGGAAGCAGTGCTATGAGCGCATGCCCATGCTCGCTCCACCGAATGCTGAGGGGAAGATTGCCAAATGAGAGGTACAACGGCCACGCGCGGCAACGCGCGTTTCCGCTGAGGTGAGTCTCATCGCTAGACAGAATTATCGGGCAAACGCATTCCTTTTCGCCAAGTCCTCTCTGTCCAACAAACCGGAATTGGGAAAAGAAACAATATCGGGTAAATGATCCCACAGATAAAACATCGTTGTTAATAAACCAACAGATCATACGGTATGTTGTCAACTACATGCGCTTATCACCTGTGACTTGATCCAAAAATCGGCCGTTTCAGGACCGGCATAAACCCGTATTTCATTCTCCAACCTCTTTCGGGCTTTGTGAATGAACCCCTTTTTATTTCTTGGATCTGCCCACATGCGTCGTAAGGCCTGTACATGAAACATAACAAGTCCATTAAGCTTACACCTTATTACAATATTATAGACAACAAACTAAGCTATGGATTTCCATACCTCGACAGGATCCAAGTATTTGACTGTGAAAGTCCTGTGCCATCCAGGCACACGTACGACAGCGGTCCTAAACCTGGTCTGCTCAATGCCAAACTCCTCTTCCGCGTACTTATCTACAGCGTGCTGTCCATTCCACCCAGCCAACTGCGCACTGTCAAAATTCGGATTCTTCACGAGCCGAAAGAACGCCGCCATGTCAGGTCCACTCATCCCGGTACCCCTATTACAGAGGGACAGAAACCTGAACGTTTCAAACTGCGTGTCAAACACAGTCTCGTATTCTGTCTCCTCGTGAGCGAAACAGGCATCAGCATCGACAAAAACAAACTCCTCCTCCTGTTGGCCCCCACTCTCCTCGTCGCTAACCTCTATCACACCCTCCCCTTCCAATGGTGGCAGCAAAGGAGATTCTAATCGCTCATAAGGTACGTGCTCCTCCACAAGAACCCCTCGACCAGTATTAAAAGTCCGAGTGGTGGGCACAAACAGCGCATCATCTGCCGAGGTGTTGCGGTGCTTCCGCTTGTGGCTGACAAGTGCTCCGTAGGTGCTGAGCCGTTTTGGGCAACCAGGGCACTTGAACGGGCGATGACCATCAACATCTGCCAGATTTGAAAATGGGAACATATAAAAGAAAGGAAAAGTGTTTGGAGGTAGCGACGGGGTTTAGACGAAAGTATCATATGCACGCATGCCCCTGCCTCAACCTCCATCCTCCTATGTGCATTTCCTTTCAATGGCAGGGAGACAAGGGCGATGAGAGGGCAAAGATAGGGCAGGGTGAGAAAAGCGGGATTGAATTCAGGATCAAAGTCGCACTTCCGAGGGCCACGCACACCTTTGGTTCTCCCTCAGGCTTCCTCTGTGCACTTCCTGTCCATGGCTGGGAAACATGGGCGGCAAGAGGGTAGAGATAGGGCAGATTGAGAGCATGGGGTGAATTCGGGCAGATATGAGCAGATCCGAGAGCGGGGAGTGATAGAGCAGAGGGAGGGGGGGAAGAGGGGAGAGCCGGAGAAGACGGGATAGATAGAACAGAGGGGAGTGAGGGAGAAGAGGGGAGGGAGAGAGCAAAGGGCACTGTGAGGGTCCATAGAGGACGGAGAGAGTGAAAGGGCAGCGTAGCTTAGGATCAAAGTGGATAGGCCATGGTACCCATGCATTACGAGAACAAGCGATTATATGTGTGATCGCATCCTAGCTCATAGCGATTATACGTGTGATCGCATCCTAGCTCATCTTAAGTACCTGTCCCTGACTCGTCGGGGATTGGGAGGTCACCATCTAACCCTCCGCTCTCAGCAGGCGGTGCAAACTCGGCCGGGTTGTCCATGTTGAATTCTGCCGGAACTGTTTGGGACAATGAGGGAACAATAATAACAGTGGGGGAATGTGTAGTACATATGCACAATCCCACCCACACATACATCCCACACACACAAACCCACAGCTTACACACACACAGTCCCTGCTCACCCTCACACAATCCCACCCCCACACACACACTCACATGCACGCAAACCGACACAAACGCACGCTCCCACACAAAATGCTCGGAAATTAGTTGCAGACGAAGATGATGGAAGGAGGAGAGTGGTGCGGGTGGGGAGAAGGGAGAAGGGTGGGGTGGGTTGGGCGGAGGGGTTGGGGTGTGGAATGTGCAAGCGAGTTCGCAAACGACGTACAAGAGGAGAGGCGTGAAAGCTTGATGTTACAGTCACAGAACAACGTTAGCTCTACACGACCGTGAGAAAGTGAGTAATACGGAAAGGTGCTATGGATTGAATGTGCAAAGGGTGGGACATAATCATGGCCCTCCATTTTCCCCATGCCCATTCCCAAGTCCCCTCTCTTCTTGCACCCATCCACCTTCCTCTCATGGCCATTACTCACACTGCGCAACACAAGGCAGCACACGGTGCCGAAGAGTTTAGGCGAATCGTGTGGACAGGCGTGGTTGATATGAGATCCGCGGAATAGAGAGCAGCCTGGCCGAATTCCACGTCCACACACACTCCCACACACATCGACACACACACACGCACTCACGCGCACGCACACACACGCACAAGCACACACAGGCCCGCACACACACACTCACACGCACACAAACAGACGCACACGCACGCATTCAACAAAGATGCTCGAAAATTAGACGCGGCTGAAGATGAAGGACGGAAGCGGGTGGTGTCGGTGTGGAGTAGGGGGAAGGGTGGGGTGGGTCTGGTGGGAACGGGTTGGGGTGTGGAATGTGCAAGCGAGGTTGCAAAAGGCGTACGAAAGGAGAGGCGTGAGAGCATGATGTTACAGTCACAGAACAACAGGTCGTCATCTTGCAGAGTTGTCAGGGACTTCACCTGGTTGACCAAGTTCCTTGCTCGACGAGGTGCGCGAAGGTGTGCGAACGTCGTCGAGGCTGCTGTGGCGAAGTCGACCGACGTGGCAGCACGTGGTCGACGTGGCTCATCATGTGCAACCGTCAGCATGTGGCTGACAACCTGCGCAATGTGTGTGACAGTGCACGTCGTGCATGAAAATGATGTTCGCGGCAGCGAGCGGCAACAATGAAGTCATGACGCGATGCAACTCACGTCGCAGCGCCCGCCCTGTTTCGCTCCGAGCCAACGTGGAGGCCCGACAATTCATCGTGGATGTTCACAGTGAACGTCTTCTTCGACGTGAGTTACGTCGAGGACGAAGCAGCGAAGAAACCCTGCCAACTCATGAAATCATCACGGAAGCGGCAGGGTCCGTCGAACAGGGGGTAGCTCGACGGGAGCGGTGGTCGACCAGCGGCACCTGATGGTCGACCAGAGGGAGCTGTGGTCAACCAGATGCACCTGGTGGTCGACTAGAGGGAGCTGTGGTAGATCAGAGGCACCTGGTGGTCGACCGGAGGCACTGGTGGTCGACCAGAGCACCTGGTGGTGTCCAGGTCGACCAGGTAACCTGCTCGACGAGTTCTGCGGAGGCACGCCCACCCTACAAGTCGCGATGGCGAAGGCGACTTCGGGCTGGTATCCCGCAATCGATATGGCTCGTCAGGCGCAGACAACAGCCGACGGATGCCAACGATGCAAGTCGGGCGAATCGCCTGTGCGCACCTGCGAGCGTGCGCACTGCTGCCATACACCGATGCAACGCTGGACAGCCGCACTGCTACAATGTTTGCACGCCGTTGACATGCTGCGTTGGCAGGTCGCCTTTCTGCAGTGCTGGCGCGGCTCCTCTACGCTGTTAACGGGAATGAAGTGTTGGCCCCGCCATCACTTGGGCAACGTCGGCGACTTGGTCGGATGTACGGGAGTAGCAGCCGACCGTTGACAGTGAGAGTGCTGCTCGACAGGCTACGTCCAGCTGCAGGTGACCACTGTGGTGTTGCTTCGACCAAAGATCTCGACTGCTGCAACTGACCGGTCTGGGCGACGGGTGGGCCGTTGACCAGGAGGGGCAGTTTGACCGGGAGGTCGACGGAGCAGTCCGTCGACCTACAGCTCGACGGGGAGGTCGACGGAGCTGACGGTCGACGCGCAGTTCGACGGGGAGGTCAGCGGAGAAGTCCGTCGACCTGACAAGTGAGCAGCGGTCGACGAGGGGAGATGCTCGACGGGAGCTACGGTCGACCAGAGTACTTGGTGCTCGACCGAAGGCACCTGGTGGTCGACCCGGAGCATCTGGTGGTGTCCAGGTCGACCAGGTAACCTGCTTGACGAGCTCGGCGGAGGCACACGAATGTCGTCGAGGTCGCAATGACGAAGGAGACTGTGGGCTGGTATCCCGAAGTCGATGTGGCTCGTCAGGCGCAGACATAAGTCGACGGATGCCCAACAAGGCAAGTCGGGCCAATCGTCTGCGCGCACCTGTGAGCGTGCGTACCTGTCTTCTATGGGGCAACGCTGGACAGCCGCACAGCTGCAGCGTTGGCACGCCGTCGACCTGCAGCGTTGGCAGGTCGCTCTTCTGCAGTGCTGGCGCGGCTCCTCTACGCAACGCTGGCAAGAGGTCGACCATGCAGTGCTGGCGGTCGACCAGGCTAGCTGCAGAGTTGCTAGGTGCCTGATGTAGTCATTCTGTCATTGCTTGTTCAATCATTCTGTAATTCCAACTTTGCTAGTGGAAACTCTTGCCAATCTCTCCCGTCGATGCGCAATTGCTAAGGAGCCAAGCAAAGCAACGATCACTCCTAGTAGTTCGTGCTAACCCCGTAGTATAGCTCACTACCATTGTAGAGTGGATCTTCACAGGCACGATGCGATCCTGGTCGTCCTTGATCGGTTGCCGAAGATGGCGCACTTCGCAGCATGCAATAAATCTATCTCAGCTGACTAAACAGCTTGGCACTTTATCGCCACCGTCGTTCGACTACACGGGATACCAGGATCCAATCATTAGCGATATGGACTCGAAATGCAACAGCAATTTCTGGCGGAACCTGTGGCAGCAGTTCGGCACACGACTACAGTTTATTTTTTCGTACCACCCTGAAACCGACGGACAGACAGAACGGACAAATCAGACCATGGAGCAGCTCATCCTAGCCACATGCGACGACCCAGGCAGGTGGGAACAACAACTGCCACTCATCGAGTTCACATATAATAACTCGCCATCGGCCAACACCCAACAGTCACCGTTTCACTTGACTTACGGACAATATTATACATATCCCATGACCTTGGATCCCTACGGTAGTGTAAGGAAATTCCAATTTCCATACGCCGCATCCCTGCTTAGCGCGTACATCATTCACTCGTCACACTCGCCACCGTTACCCCTCGCGACATTCGCCTCGACTATTTCTCGCCACCTTGCCCGTCGCACCCCATCCTCGTGGCTCGGCTGGTGACTCGCTCTTCGGGCCTCCGCTTCGACACATCCCGGCCTAAGTCCCAGGTCCGTCGCGCATCACCCACAGTTCGTCGCTGTCACCACTGTGGCGTTCGCTATTTAGGTCTCGCTCATTCCTTCGTTTGCTTGTACTGTTCGGCTTCGATAGTGCAATTCTCGGTTGCTCACCTAATTGCACTCGTAACATATAGCTGCATAGTGCACCCTGACAAAGTGTCTTGTTGTTTGTATACACTAGGACACACCAAAAACCTTAATTCACCAGGATTAATGAAATCCCAACGGATTTAGTTGTGCGCAAGATGCAGCAAAAGTATGTGATAGTTCAAGTGTCTTGCAATAATGGATAGGCTGTATATTTTTTTGCAACTCACTCTCAGATCTCACGCTGCAACCTTGTAACGGGGCGCTTCTTCACGTCTCGTTCGCGCTCAAGACCCATCTAGACCTGACGAAAAAAGGTTGTTACCGCCGAAAAACGTGAACTATCTACTTAAGCCGCATCCAAACGAACTAGAAGTGCGCGCCCTTGGGGTGGTCACGCACAGTTCGATCCAGCACTTAGATGTGCTGTCAAAGCGCCCCTCACGTCGACCGTGAGATAAACTCTGCAGCTTGGACGGTGCTGCGCAACTGGCGCGACCATCCCATCCCATCCCGTTCGACAATCCCATCCCCCCACCCCGTCTCTTTGCTCCCGTCAACAACCACCTTTCTCTTTGTGGTACTTTCGCCATTCCTTGATTGTTGTGCACACTCGGTAAATTAGTAGCCTCTGCCTGATCTTCATACGCGACTGGGTCCCTATGCTATTCAATCTGGTACTTTAGGTGAGATTGCGGCATTCTAGTTTTGTTCATTCGGCGCCAGCTATCCCTACGGCCAATCAACCAACTCTCGGCCCATTCAGGAGTTACTCAATGCAGCCCGTGCCAAGTCCCTTTATAGCTGCGGTTCTTCCTAGAAGAGCCGCTGATGTTACCTCAAACCCGGCTGTGGGTACCTTTGGCTCACCGGAAGCCATCGCGATGCACAGCAATGGGCTAGCACAAGGCGAGTCCGAGGACGACGTGTTTGCTGAAGGTACGTCACACTACTCGTAGCCTTTCTTACGAACATATGGCATGCGCCATGTCTGGTCAAGCCCATTACTATACAAATGTACTTATTGCTATTTCTGATTGTTTTACAACCCTATTCCACAGGCTCGAAATTCGTGTCGCTGAACAATGTGTCGTGGACGGGTGGTACTACGTGCCAGTCCCGTGCGAGGAAAACTAAAGAAGTGCGGAAGGGGAAACGTTCGACACCCGTGCGCACGGGCAAGAAAAGCCGCGCTGATGCACTTGCTGATGGCGGTTGTGGAGCAGACAAAGACACTCATGACAATGGACAACATGCACATGACGAAACCCTTTTAGCTGCTGCCGCCTCTATCAACCCCTCCTCCGCCCATCTCACCGCGGCGACGCATCAGCTCGCCGCCTCTCAGTCGGTCCCTGGCCTGCCCTCCGCCTCTGCCTCCCTTTCAGCTGCTGCCGCCTCTATCAACCCCTCCTCCGCCCATCTCACCGCGGCGACGCATCAGCTCGCCGCCTCTCAGTCGGTCCCTGGCCTGCCCTCCGCCTCTGCCTCCCTTTCAGCTGCTGCCGCCTCTATCAACCCCTCCTCCGCCCATCTCACCGCGGCGACGCATCAGCTCGCCGCCTCTCAGTCGGTCCCTGGCCTGCCCTCCGCCTCTGCCTCCCTTTCAGCTGCTGCCGCCTCTATCAACCCCTCCTCCGCCCATCTCACCGCGGCGACGCATCAGCTCGCCGCCTCTCAGTCGGTCCCTGGCCTGCCCTCCGCCTCTGCCTCCCTTTCAGCTGCTGCCGCCTCTATCAACCCCTCCTCCGCCCATCTCACCGCGGCGACTCATCAGCTCGCTGCTCGGATCTCTCCCTCTGCTGCCTATGTGCATGACTCTGTTCCTGCACAGTCCAGGCCCGCCGTTGCACCTGGATGGACCTCCCTGCCACCTGCTCCCAGTGCTCTCTCACCCTCTACCTCCTATATCAATCCTGAGTTCCACCCCACCAACTCAGGTCAGCCTGGCTCCGGCCTCATCCCACCAGCCTCCGCAACTCCTGCTGCTGTAGTGGCGCCCCCTGCTACACAATTGCAGCCGTCCGGACTCCCATGGACACTTCGTGTGCGCAAACAGAAGTCCGCTCTCCCAGACCCTGGACCATCACATGTGGAGGCTGGGTCGGATGAAGACTCCGACGATGATGACTCTTTGGAGAATCAAGCTGAGCATGGTGGTGAACAGCGGCCTGTTGCAACCAGTACTTCGCGAGCCATTCTTGAGGCCGCGCAAGCTCAAATCCGACAACAGGCGCGACGCATAGCTGAGCTGGAGAATCAGCTACCTCAGCAAAAAGGCCCTCATGCTGGCAGTCACGCCATGGTTCAGCGCCAGGCTAATTTGCCCAGCCCTTCCCAACAGTTGCCGGTTGCACCCCAGCTTGCTCCTTCAACCACTCGACCTTGCACCCAGCCGAATGCAACACACCCCCTGATTTTCTCACCAGTGGTGTGGCCACGAACGCATGCCGCTTTTAGCCGTGCTGTGGCAAAGGCGCACATCAAGCGGCAGGCCATCGACTGCTCTGCAATGTCGCCACGGCAATGCGGGTGGTACAATAACGTCATCACGGCGTTGAATGCTTTTCCGGATGTGCACGATGACCTTAAGGTGAGCAGCAACCATTCGTTTGAATGTTCGTCGTGCTTTCAAATGTCATTGGCATAGAATCTCAAATATGGCCGCGGTAGTAATGTAGCATTGGGTACCTGTATCCCCCACCCCGCAGACTCCTCATGCCACATGAATTCTCGCCCTCCCTTCCCTCCCTTGTTCTCTCTCCCACTCTGCCGCTTTGTGCACTATTTTTGTTGCCCTACTACAGGAATACGTGGATGAGGCTCTTGATATCATGTTTTTTGACACCCCAGTCACTGATTTTACAATGTGGCCTAGTACCGAACGCCTAGAGGCAGCCTTGCGCAGGGCCCTAGGCCTCACAGAGCCGGAGGAGCATTTCATCGTGCGTATTGTTCTGAAAGCTGACAAATACAGGAACGGCTACATCCGTGATTTGATTCAAGCGTTTCGCAACGATGCCTTGACGGATGGGCGCAATTGGGTGTACGATGCCTTCGACTTGCACGTGCCAAGACCGAGGCTTGGTGGGAAGAGAGAAGGCACCCTCACGACCGTGCTGTTCTTGGACCTGTACGCTGAAAGTGAGCATGACTTTACACTCCTATCAGACCCCCGCCCCTACCCCACCAAAGTCACAGCCCGGTCCTAAACCCTTAACCGTCTTTCTCTCCCTGTTTTCCCCTCCCCACTGCAGCAACAAGCAAAACCAGCAAGGTGACAGCCCAACAGTCACCAGTACACCCTTGTTCCCCCCTGTTTTCCCCTCCCCACCCCAGCAGCAAGCAAAACCAGCAAGGAACCAGCAAGGTGACAGCCCAACAGTCACCAATGCACCCTTGTTCCCCCCTGTTTTCCCCTCCCCACCCCAGCAGCAAGCAAAACCAGCAAGGTGACAGCCCAACAGTCACCAGTGCACCCTTGTTCCCCCCTGTTTTCCCCTCCCCACCCCAACAGCAAGCAAAACCAGCAAGGAACCAGCAAGGTGACAGCCCAACAGTCACCAGTGCACCCTTGTTCCCCCCTGTTTTCCCCTCCCCACCCCAGCAGCAAGCAAAACCAGCAGGGTGACAGCCCAACAGTCACTATTGCACCCTTGTTCCCCCTTGTTTTCCCCTCCCCACCCCAGCAGCAAGCAAAACCAGCAAGGTGACAGCCCAACAGTCACCAGTGCACCCTTGTTGCCCCCTGTTTTCCCTTCCCCACCCCAGCAGCAAGCAAAACCAGCAAGGTGACAGCCCAACAGTCACCAGTGCACCCTTGTTCCCCCCTGTTTTCCCCTCCCCACTCCAGCAGCAAGCGAAACCAGCAAGGTGACAGCCCAACAGTCACCAGTGCACCCTTGTTCCCCCTTGTTTTCCCTTCCCCACCCCAGCAGCAAGCAAAACCAGCAAGGTGACAGCCCAACAGTCACCAGTGCACCCTTGTTCCCCCCTGTTTTCCCCTCCCCACCCCAGCAGCAAGCAAAACCAGCAGGGTGATAGCCTTGCCTGACTAATGATTCACATTTCAATTGTTTCACAAAGTATCGTATCTTTCCCCCACAACACGACAGGCGCTGCATCGTACGACATGCTCACTTGGCACATGAATGAGCACCGTGTGCCGTTTGCAACACCTCGCTTCATCAATGCAATTGCCGCCTCATTCAAGCGGCCCCAAGGTCGCAGGCTTATTCTCCCGCTGAAGTTACTAGCATTCTGGCTGAATGGGGTGAGTGTAGTTTGCTGCATCTGTTACACGATTCTAAGGATTTTCTAGTGCAGAAATTAATCATGGTGTTTCCTACAAACTCAGGTGGAGCACCGCGTCATCCACGGCAGTGATTTGCCGAGAAGCACCAACGACAACATTCGCGATGTGAACATCTATTACAACAAGATTTGGAACTGGACAAGAGCTGCAATTGGAGGAGCAACGGCCGCAGGTGGTCCCTGGTAGCGGCCGTCTGTTGGGGCATGGTCGTTCGCGCGTAGTGATGTTGTTTTTATTAGTGGTGAGGGTCTCGAGAACTTTGTAGCTAATGCTCACACGTACTAGTTTTGGTGTTTTGTAAATGTAGCAATATTTGCTGTAGGTTTCCCTGTTACAGGTATAATTTTAATTAGTAAACGTGCTTTTATAAAAAAAAAATCAAATTCAGTAACGGCTCCCTAGGTTAAATAGTAATATTGATTAATTGTATTGGAAAATAAACAAATCGATTTGTAACAAATTAAATAACGGAGTGACTTATAGCGAGATCTTTGCAGCAGCATATCAATTGTATTACCCGCTCGATTAAAGAACTTTGTATTAGTCACAAACTGAATCCCGCAAAACAATGAATATATATCAGATTTTGAAATTCAGCGTCAGCACTAGATTTCGAAACTATCGTAAAGGGAACGGGTTGGATTAACAATTGGCGGTCCAACAATGTTGGAGGACACCAAAGCCAATCCGAAGCTAGTGGTGCCTTCCTCAATCGAGGGACACCCAATCGTGCTACTGCCGAACCAATACTAACTGCTCCGTGGTTGGCTCCTCGAAGTCGGGAATGTGGTGAGAGCGCTCTGCTCACACACAGCTCGAAAAGCATAATGCCCACCAACATCAGCCATACTTTCCGAAGCATTACGAGGAAGTAAGATTTCAAGTAACACCAGAGCAGAATTTCCGCACGGCATTTTTTCGGATGGTTTCAACAGCAGGGCAACATGCGGCAACAGTCCTTAGTAACCCCTTCCCAGAAACTAGTAGGTGTAGTAGCAACAGTGCGGCCGTCGGAACCATCAGCAGCGTCTGCACCTGCACCTGTGGCAGTACCAGCAGCAGCACCAGCAGCGGCACCAGCAGCGGCACCAGCAGCAGCAGCGTCTAGCAGCCTCAACACCCCCATTGTTGCTTTTTCTTCAAACCCTCCCCCTCTCCCCTTCCCTCTCCCGATGGTGGTTCTAGACGATCCAGTGGAGGAGGCTATAGCGCGTATGAAGGCAGACGATGCCACTCCCGACCCTGCCGCGCTGCTGCTGCAGCGGCCAGAGCTAGGGGATGTGGCACCTGGAATGGGGGGATTACTGGGTTTACCCTCTTTTAGGGTTCGCGGGGAGGAGTGGGAGGGAGGTGCAGGGCTGGAAGGGAGGGGAGGAGAGGGGAGTGGGGGAGAGGGGAGAGCGGGAGGTGATTCTTTTGGAGGTGGTTATAACGAGGATGGGAATGTGATTGATTTGGAAGGGGTGTTAGATGGAGGGGAGGAGGAGGAGGAAGAGGGGGATGAGGAGGGGATTGATATGGGTGATTTACTAGCGGGGTTGGGGGAGGGCGATGATGTGGAGGAAGGGGGAGAAAAGGAGGGGGGTGATGGGGAGGAGGGAGAAGGAGAGGAGGAGGAAGGGGAGGAAATGGGAGAGGGAGGGGGGCGAGTGGGAGGAACTGAGTTGGCGTTGGGGGAGGAGGAGGGGGAGTGGGGTAAGGCGTTGAGAGATGAACTGGAAAGAGAAACGGAAAGAGGGAGGCTAGAGGCTCCAGGGGAGGAGGATAGAGAGAGAAACGGTGTTGAGCGATGTAAAGCGGTGGAGGGAGGTTGGGCAGGAGACGTAGGAGGAAGGGAACTAGTAGGAGAAGGAGCAGGAGCGAGTGAGTTTGAGGGAGGAACGTACTCAGTGCAGCAGCAGCAGCAGCAGCAGCAGCAGAGGGATGTGCTTTCAGATAGGGAGAAGATTCGGTCAGAAAAGATTCGATCCGAAGAGATTCGGTCAGACGGGATGGTTACTTTGGATAGAGATGTTCAAGGTGCTGTAACGGGTGCTTTGGCGTGTGACAGTAGGGAGAGTGACACAAGGGAGAGTGACCAAGGGGAGAGAAGGGATAATGGTGACGCCTTGGAGGGGGTAAACGATCACTTGGAGCGTTCCTTTCAGCAGCTTAACGAATCTGAGAGGCGGCACTATAACGAGGATGATGTGGATATGGAGGCATTAGAGGAGCTGCTGCAGCTGTGTGCTGATGATGGTGACGGTGGCGATGGTGATAGGCATGGTGGTGATGATTATAGTGGTGGTCGTGGTGATGGTAAAAGTCATGGTCATGATGATAGTAGTAGTCATGGTCACAGGGATGGATTCTCTTCTGATGCGCCTCAAACGGGCTCTTCAGCCGATCATCAAAACGAGCCACTGGTATCGGCACAGCAGAGACAGGACATGGCAGACCGACGTACAGATGCACCTCGTGCTAGCAACCCCTCCTCTGCTTCTGTGAGCGATCCTTCCTTCGCTCCTGAGAGCGATCCCATACAAGCAGCCTCGATAGCAGCAGAGCGGTCGCTGGCAGCAGTGGCGGGGATAGCAGCGGAGTGCCTGGAGCGGGAGCTGAGTCGGTTTGAGGTGAACTGCCCGCCTGGAGGGGAGCAGCTGGTGGTGCTGTATGTGACGTCACTGGAGGCTGTGAGGAAGACTCATGCTGACTGTGTCAAGATGAGAGCTCTCCTGAAGGTGAGACCTCTGCTCAAGGTAAGAGGTTTGCACGAGTAGCAGGACGGTCGTGGCAGCAGCGGTGAGTCGGTTTGAGGTGAACTGCCCGCCTGGAGGGGAGCAGCTGGTGGTGCTTTATGTGACTTCGCTTGAAGCTGTCAGGAAGACACATGCTGACTGTGTGAAGATGCGAGCACTTCTCAAGGTGAGAAGATTGCACACTGGTGACTGGTGTATGGAAGAAGGCGAAAGTCGTGGGGGGGAAGCGAGGGAGGGGCTGTTGGTGGTGTATGCGACGTTGCTGGAGGCTGTGAGGAAGGCGCATGCTGACTGTGTGAAGATGAGAGCACTGCTCAAGGTGAGTGGTGACTTGCACATGCGTGTGTGGAAGATAATGGCGTGTGTGGGGGGAAGGCAACTGAGGGGGAGGAGCTTATGGTGCTTGATGTGACGTCACTGGAGGCGTTCTGACTGTGTCGAGTCAAGAGTCTCCATATGTTTGATTCCAGGAGCATGGCGTGGCACTGCACCCAGCCTATCAGGACGAGCTGCTGCTCCTATTGAAGCTCCATGCAGCCTCCCCCCTACCTCACCCCCTCTCCCATCGTCCCTAACCCTTCCCCCATGTGCCAACTCCCAACCAATCAGAGTCTCCGTCTGCGCTTCCAGGGGCCTGACATGCTGCTTATGCCTCTCGATACACCCTCCCCTTCCTGGAGATTACTCCTGAGAATTCTCTAGAGCGTGGCAAGCTGCAGATGCTTCTCGAAATATGTACAACCCCCCCTTCCAGTCCCCTCCTACAAGTTTTGAGGCGCCTCAAAACTCTTCCAAAACCCCCCATCCCCCACCCTTACCCCATGTGCCTCTCACCAATTAGAGCGTCCAACTGCGGATCCAAGAGTGCGACTTGGCGCTTCACCCAGCATCCAGGAGCGTGACGTGACACTGCCCAGCCTATCAGGACGAGCTGCTGCTGCTGTTCGATCTCCATGCACCCCTCCTACATCCCCCCCACCCCTTCCCCCACCCTTCCCCCTCTTACCTTCCACCCAATCAGAGCCTTCACATGCGATTCCCGGAGCGTGACGTGGCGCTTCACCCAGCCTATCAGGACGAGCTGCTGCTGCTATTCGCGGGGGACATGCCACGTGTCTATTCGTGCGCAGGCAGCGTGGGCGGCACAGAGGAGGTGCTACAGTTGTATGAGGAGGGGGCTCTGTATGCCCTTTCAGTGCCAGCTGCTGATGCCATTCAATCAGTATTCAACCTCCCCCCTCACCTCCCCCCTCCTCTCCCTTTTTTCCCACCCCTTCCACCACCTTTTACTTTCCCCATTTGCTTCCAACCAATCAGAGCCTCCACCTGCGCTTCCAGGAGCGTGACGTGGCGCTTCACCCGGCCTATCAGGACGAGTTGCTGCTGCTGTTCGCGGGGGACATGCCACGTGTCCCGCAGCTATTCATCCGAGGACGGCACGTGGGTGGCACAGAGGAGGTGCTACAGCTGTACGAGGAGGGGGCCTTAGACGCCCTGGTTGTGTGGCTCAAGGCGGCGGGGGGCGGAGCGGCTGTAGCGGCCAGCGCACGGCGTAGTTTGTCTGTTAGTGCTGCTGCTGGTGCTGGTGGCTCTTCTGTTGGTGCTGGTGGTGGGAGTGTGTGTAGGGGTTGTGGGGATGCGCGGTTTGTTCCGTGTAACTATTGCCATGGAAGCAGGAAGGTAGCTGCTGCTGCTGGTTCTGGTAGTGGTGGGGGTGGGTTTATTGAGTGTGGTGTGTGTAACGAGAATGGGTTGGTATTGTGTCCTAGTTGTAACGGTGTGGCCAGATGAGTGTAGCTATTTTGTTACGCATTAAAAAGAGCATGTATTTCTCCGTGCACTTTTCCCGTTGCTATCTAAACTGTGCATGTGTATAGACTAGGGTATCACAACTGCTACAACCGTATAATTCGCACACATGCAATCGAGAACACCAATTTGAATGCGTATTGCAGGAAACAGTAATGCTCGGAAATTTGTTGACGATTACACCAGTCATGTCGTAACGATATTTACAAGAAATGGAACCATGACCAGCTAGCAACGAAACACATTGTGCTATATGAAGCTGTGTTGATGGTTCTTGTACCAATCCCCTCTGCTTCCCTTCCCTCTCCTTGCACCAATTCCCCATCCTTCCCTTCTCTCCCCTTCTGGATGCCTCCTCCTCTCCGCTTGGAGGGATCCAGAAAGCGAGAGGCCCAGAAGCATGCCTGCTCACAGTCGCAAACCTTGTTTTCTCTCTCTCTCTCTCTCTCTCTCTCTCTCTCTCTCTCTCTCTCTCTCTCTCTCTCTCTCTCTCTCTCTCTCTCTCTCTCTCTCTCTCTCTCTCTCTCTCTCTCTCTCTCTCTCTCTCTCTCTCTCTCTCTCTCTCTCTACCTGTCTTGCCCTTGCCCAACCCCTGCCTGCCGGTGCGACTGCTGCACCACCCACTCCTCAAACGGCGTGCCCAGGTTCCTTCAACTGGCAGTGCACCTGTTGTCTCACATCAGGCGTCTACATGCCTTACCCTTGCTCCCGTATCACCCATGCCTCTCTGTCACCGGTGCCCCTCTGTCTGTCTGTCTTACTCTCTGCCTGTGCGTCTGCTGCACCACCCACTCCTCAAACGGCGTGCCCAGGTTCCACCAGCTAGCCGTGCGCTTTGAGGCATCCAGAACGCGGGGACCAGGCGCGTGGGCTTGCTGGCAGGCCCACCACCCATGCCTCTCACCCATCCCTACCTGCCACCAGTGTCCCTATTCCTGCCTGCCTGCCGGTGCGTCTGCTGCACCACCCACTCCTCAAACGGTGTGCCCAGGTTCCACCAGCTAGCCGTCCGCTTAGAAGCATCCAGAACGCGGGGACCAGGCGCGTGGGCTTGCTTGCACGCCTACCACCCATGCCTCTCTCTCACCCATCCCTACCTTACACCAGTGTCTCTCTGCCTGCCTGCCTGCCTGTGCGTCTGCTGCACCACCCACTCCTCAAACGGCGTGCCCAGGTTCCACCAGCTAGCCGTGCGCTTTGAGGCATCCAGAACGCGCGGACCAGGCGCGTGGGCTTGGCCCAAAGCACTGTGGCGGATTCCGTATGCGAGGTAAACGAGTGCTCCTATAGCGAGCCAGGAGGAGGAGTAGAGCCACGTGGTGGCACTGGGGGTGATTGGGGAGAGAGGGGAGGACGGAAAGAGATGAAGGACGGCCAGCCGCGCGGGTTTGATTACCCCAGAGCACTATGACAGATTCCGTAGGCGAGGTACACGAGTGCTCCTATGGCGAGCCACGAGGAGGAGTAGAGCCACGTGGTGGCGCTGGATGATAGGAAGTGGGGGAAGGAGGGAGAGGGGCATGGGAAGAGGCGTAAGAGGGCCCAACGCGTGGGCTTGGCCGACAGCACTATCGCGAATTCCGTTGGCGAGGTAAACGGCCGAGTGGCTTTAGCCCGGTTTAACTCCCTTTCAGGGGCATCAACGCCCTGCTTGACTATGGTTGACTATGGTTGACTATGGTTGACTCGTTCTCACCCCAGGTTCGCCATGAGATACACGCTGACGAGGATGATGGCAAGGGGAAGTAACGGCACCCATGAGAAAGGCGTTGACTCTGGTTGACTTTGCTTGACCCGTACTCATCCCAGATTCGCCATGAGATACACGTTGACAAGAATGCTGGCAAGGGGAAACCACGGCACCCAGGCCAGGGGAACTGGGACCTGCTTGACCTGCTTGACCTGCTTGAGTCTACTTGAGTCTGATTGCCAGGCTTATGCTCACCCCAGATTCGCCATGAGATACACGTTGACAAGAATGCTGGCGAGGGGAAGCCACGGCACCCAGGGGCAGTGGAAACCTGGAGAGTTGTTTTTGAACGGGGAATAGGGGTGGAAAAAGGGGGAGGGGGAGGAAGAGTGGGAAAGGTTTATGTAGGAAAGTAAAGGATGCAAGAGAGGGGAAGGCACAGCAGCAACAAAGGGATGTTGATTTGAGTCGAGAATTTGAGAATTCTTGAAAGTGACTCATGAGATCCTGGAAAGTTGATTTTTGGACTCGAGTTTGTAATCATCACCTCCTGCTGATCCGAACTGGTGCCTTCCGTCGTCCTCATTGATACATCCAAGCGTTGCCGCCCCTCCGAGAAACAGTGGGCCGCCCAGAGAGAATAGTAAGAGAGGTAGCCAGCTGGAGGGGGGGGGAGGGAGGGGGAAGGAGGGGGTAGCCTGCTGATCCGAACTGGTGCCGTCCTTCGTCCTCATTGAAACATCCAAGCGTTGCCGCCCCTCCGAGGAACAGTGGGCCGCCCAGAGAGAATAGTAGGAGAGGTAACCAGCTGGAGGGAGGGGAGGGGAGAGGGGAGGGGGAAGAAGGGACAGAGGACAGAGGAGAGGGTAGGGGACAGGGGAGACGGCAGGAGACAGGGTGAGGGGACGTTGGAGAGAAAAATAGGAGCAGAAAAGACACTGTTGATACACAGTAGATACACAGTAGATTTTCGCAACAGTGGCAATGACTGCAGAGGTGGCGGTGGCCACAGCCATAGCAGCCGCTATGAAGAGAGAACAACCTTTCTCACTCTTCCCTAGAGAGGTCAGCAGAAGGTGAAGCTGCAACAGCAAAGAAGGGGACTCCCAGGGAGAAGTAATTCCAACCGGAAGACATTTGAGGCACCTCAAAAGTCCTCAAAAGGCGCCTCAAAACCAGCAAAGGAGGCTTCCGGGGAGAAGTAATCCTAACCGGAAGCTGCAGCAAGAACGGCTGTAGGGAGGAGGAAAATCGTCACTCACTCTGTGCTCACGAGGTCAGCAGAAGGCGAAGCTGCAGCAACAGCGGCAACAAAACAAGGAGGAAAGCTCCCAGGCAGGAATGAGTGAGTACCGGAACCCTAAATGGAAGCTGCAGGAGCAGACGCTGTAGAGAGAGGAAAATCTTGACTCACTCTGTGCTGAAGCTGTCGAATTAGAACAGGTGGGCTGCAGAGGCCTTATTCTCATCAACTCTTGTTGTTTAGGACAGAGAAACAAACCCCATGTGATGATGGCAGAAAGGAACCTGGTGTTGCGCTAGCTTAGAACGTTTCTTAGAGAGCCAGTATGGATCAACTCTTCACTATAGATCAGAACATTGTGTACACTAGTTTCGGCCTTGACAAGCCTTCGTCAGTAAGTACAAGCCTGAAAATCTCACCCTAACCGGAAGCTGCAGGAGCAGGCGCTGTAGAGAGAGGAAAAGCTTGACTCACTCTGTGCTGACGAGGTCAGCAGACGGCAATCCAATGCAACAGGTGCGGCAGCCGAAAAGGAGGCTTCCAAATAGTACTAACCCACCTGTTCGACTCAAGAGACGCCTGGCTGACTGTCACCGGAAGGCTGTCACCGGAAGCCTGGCTGACTGTCACCGGAAGGCTGTCACCGGAAGCCTGGCTGACTGTCACCGGAAGGCTGTCACCGGAAGCCTGGCTGACTGTCACCGGAAGGCTGTCACCGGAAGCCTGGCTGACTGTCACCGGAAGGAAGCTGCAGCGAGAAAGGCTGTAAGGAGAGCTTGACAGTCAAGCCTTGACTCACTCTGTGCTGGTGAGGTCAGCAGAAGGCGAAGCTGCAGCAGCAGCGGCAAGGCAAGGGGTGGGACAACCAGAGAGACAGCAATAACGGCCCGAGAGGCCAGGCGTCTCTTGAGTCGACTCAAAAATAGCCGGAGCCACAGCAGCGGCAGCGGCAAGGAGGAGGGCTACCACCAGAGAGAGAGAGAGCAAGAGGCCAGGCGTCTGTGGGATGTGAGGCTGTGGAGAGAGGGGGGACGATTACTCACTCTGTTGTGATGGAGAGGTCAGCAGGAGCCGGAGCCACAGCAGCAGCAGCGGCAAGCAGAGGGGCACCCAGTGAGACAGCGATGATGGCTCGAGATGCCAGGCGTCTGTGGGATGCAGCAGCAGCTGTGGAGAGTAGGTCACCATTACTCACCGTGCACTGAAGAGGTCAGCAGAATCCGGAGCCACACCACAGCAGCAGCAGCGCCAAGCCAAGCAGAGGGGCACCCAGTGAGACGGCAACAATGGCTCGAGATGATATGCCAGGCGTCTGTGGGATGTGAGGCGGTTGAGAGCGGGGGGGTCCGTAACTCACTTATCTGTGATGGAGAGGTCAGCAGACGATGAAGCCACAGCAGCAGCAGCGGCAAGGAGGGGGGCACCCAGGGAGACGGCAACAATGGCTCGAGAGGCAAGTCGTCTGTGAGATGTTGGTGCAGGGGCGGCTGTTGCAGCAGTGGCAGTGGCTGTAGCAGTGGTAGTGGCCGGAGCAGTGACTGTACAAGGTGAGATAGTAGCGGGGTGAGCAGAACCCTGTTTCCTGGCTCCTGCAGCGTTGCTCACTGAGAGCATAGTGGCTCCTGGAGTGTTCCTCTCAGTGGCGATGTAAACAGTAGCTTCATCACCCATTCCTCTCGATACTGTGGTGTTGCATGCGGTGGAAAGGTTTGCTGTATGGTGCTGCTGCTTCCGTTTCTGAGAATCTGATTCCTCCTCTTCTCGCTCTTCTCCTCCGTCCTCCTCCCCTTCCTCCTCCCCTTCCTCCTCCTCACTCTCCTCCTTCTCCCCTCTTTCTTCCTCCCTCTCCTCCTCATCCCCTCCCTCCCCCTCCCCCTCTCCCACCCTCTCTTCAAGCAACCGTGTGAGCAGTGGTGCTTGAAACGAGTTGGGAGTGAGCGAAAACACGGACTGCAGCTGGCCGTTGGATCGGATTTCAACGGCTGGAGATGTGCCCAGGCTGTCAGGCGATCCCATGTGCTGGAACACACTGGATTGGCCGACCGGGAGAGGGGAAGAGACAAAGAAACCCGCCCCTGCAGCGGCAGTTGGAAGAGAGGATGTTATATACTGGGGTCGAGTAGGGGGAGAGAATGCATAGGCTGGTAAGGGGCGGGAGGAGGAGGATGAGGGGTAGTGGGGTTGGTTGTGGGAAGAGGAGGAGGAGGGGAGGAGGGAAGGGGTGTGTGAGGAGGGGAGAGGGGTGGGAGGAGAGGAGGGAGGGGTGTAGCGAAGGATGAGGACTGAGAGGCTGACAGTGGTGAATGCGAGAAGGGTGCCCACACTGACCTGTGTGTTTGCACGGGGGAGGCAGACAGGGAGAGAGGGGGAGAGGAGGCGACAGTGAGCAGAGGAGGACGGGAGAAAGAATATCAATCATAGAAGGATGAGGACTGAGAGAGAGGCTGACGGAGGTGAAGGCGAGAAGGGTGCCCACACTGATCACCCATCAATTTATGCAAGGACCATTCGAGAGAGGAGGAGTGCGAGAGAAAGGGAGGAGATAGGCGGATTATCAATCACGAAATGGTGAGGGCTGAGAGGCTGACAGTGATGAATGCGAGGAGGGTTGAAAGGAAGAAGAGGTAATGATAAACAAGATGACTATGAAAACCATGCCATGATTGTGCCCCCCACTCACCATGGACCGCACTTACCCCCCCCCTTCCCTCCACCCCCTTCCAACCCACCATGCCTGACAGCTGTCCGATATCAAGCACGAATGCCATGGCGGCAGGTAACAGCCCATGCGAGCCCAATATCCCAATAGCCCCTCCTCATGATAGCACTACACAGAGAAGCTTGCTTGTTGTCCCCCCCCCCCCCCCCCCCTCCACCCACCATGCCTGACAGCTGTCAAATGTCCAGCACAAACGCCATGGCAGCGGCCAATAGCCCGGTCAAGAGCTGGCTACAAACGCCATGGCAGCTCCCCGCATGGCAGTACATTAAAGCCCCGCTCACATCTCATCCCTCTCCCCGCCCACCCACCACGCCTGACAGCTGGCCGATGTCCAGCACAAACGCCATGGCGGCAGGCAATAGCCCGGTGACAGCACGCTCCCCATGCGCACCATGCCCACCATGCCCACTGCCCACCATGCTCACCGTACTTCCTGTGTGCACCAGCGCTACCCAGAGAACCTTGCTCGTTGTCTCCCCCTCCCCCCCCCCCCAACAACCCACCATGCCCGACAGCTGTTCGATATCCAGCACGAACGCCATGGCGGCGGTCAACAGCCCGGTGAATGCACGCTCCCGGTGCTTCCCACACTCCTCAGTCTTGAAGACTACACGAAAAGCCCCACTCACATCCCATCCTCCCCCTCTCCCAAACCCACCATGCCCGACAGCTGTTCGATGTCCAGCACAAACGCCATGGCGGCGGCCGATAGCCCATGCGAGCTGTGACAGCATGCTCCCCCTTTTCCCCAAGCTCCCCAGTCACGCCTCCTATTCCTCCCAACCATACCCCACCCGCCCACCCACCATGCCTGACAGCTGCCCAATATCCAGCACAAACGCCATGGCGGCGGCCAATAGCCCGGTGACAGCTGTCGCGTTCTGAGGCACGCCCGTGGCCTTGTCGATGCGGCCGAACCACGCTGGGAGGAGACCGTCGCGCGCCATGACCATTAGTATGCGCGGCTGTGTAGCGAGGGGAGGGAAGTGAGGGGGAGTGTGCATGGATTCAAGAGTGGAACCACACTGGGAGGAGGCCGTCGCGCACCATATCCATGAGGATGCGCGGCTGTGTGTGGAGGGGAGTGTGTGGGTGATGTGTGGGGAGTGTTTATGGAGTATGTATGGCGTGCATATGGCGTGTGATAGAACCAGGCTGGGAGGAGGCCGTCCCGAGCCACGTCCATCAGAATGCAAGGCTGGGGGGGGGGGAGAAGGGGTGGGGGGTAAGGGAGGGGGCAGCAGGGGTGAGGAGATTGAGGCGCATCACAAGTCGATCCAGTCTGGGAGGAGGCCGTCCGTCCCACGCCATGAGCATCAGAAGAATGCGGGGCTGTGTGAGAGGGGGGCGGGTGGGGGTGGGAAAGTTTAACGAGAGTGTGTATGGAGTGTCATGGAACCAGGCTGGGAGGAGGCCGTCCCGTGGCATGAGCATGAGGATGCACGGCTGTGGGGGAGAACGGTTGGGGGGGAACGGTTTGGGGCAATGGTTGGGGGTGTAAGGGGGAAGAGGTGGAGGTGGAGGGAGGGAGGGGACGAGGGGGTCTCTACGCCAGGCAGGGAGGAGAGTGGTTCGAGCCATGAGCATGAGATTGCGGGAATGTGGGGGAGGATGTAGGAGTGAGGGGGAAATGTGGTTGGAGGGGGGGGGAGTTGTGGGGAGAGTGTGGCAAGTGTGTGGCGACTGAACAGCAGGAAGTGCACAAAACCATAGATTGTAAATTACTATCAGACAAGAAGGTACTAGGAGGTGCTACTAAATACTAGGCAGGGAGGAGGGAGGAGATTGCACCCAGGCATGAACATGAGGATGGCGGAATGTGGGGAAGGATGTGCGAGTGAGGGGGAAATGTGGTTGGAGGGAGGGAGGTTGTGGGGGGGTGTGGGGGAAGCGTGTAGGGAAAGTGTGACGACTGAACAGCAGGAAGCACACAAAACCATCACGTGTAACTTGACTGTCAGACAAGAAGGTAGTAGCAGGTGCTACTAAATACCGCCACCAATTGCTAAAGTCACCTGCAGATGCAGGTGCAAAAACACCTGAAGCACCTGAAGCAGCAGGTGAGACGCGTACTGTAACTACCTGTGAAGAAAGCTGCTGTCCATTGGGGCAGCAGCCGCTGGCCAGCGGGTGAGATGTGACAAGGCCCCAGCTAAGAGAGATGCGTACACCCTGCCTGTTAACTGGGGCAGCAGCCGCTGGCCAGCGGGTGAGATGTGACAAGACAGGGCACCCACCTGGGGCAGCAGTGATCCGAGGAGAGTAGTGGAGAGAGCTGCTAGCGCACCCCCTGTTACAAGGTACCTGCGACACAAGCACATGTGTACAAACGTGCGGTAAAAGCAGACTTGTTACACAAGACATAATGATAGATATCAATTTGCCCATTTCTATCTTGCACATATAAGGTGCGCACTCACTCATTCACTCACTCACCCTCTCTCTCACTCACTCACTCCTTTACGCACCCACTCACTCACTCAACCACTCCCATACACACTCACTCACTCACTCAACCTCTCCCTTACACACCCACTCACTAACTCAACCCTCCCTCACACCACTCCCTCACTCACTTGGCCCAGTCTAGCTGGTAGGTGTCAAACGCCTGAGCCATGGGAGTATCTGGGTCAATGCAGTCAAACGGAGTCAACTCCACCAGCACCGCCCAGGTAGACCGTCAGCGCTGCCACTCCCTAACACCCTCCCTCTCTCACTCACTTGGCCCAGTCTAGGTGGTAGGTGTCAAACGCCTGGGCCATGGGCGGTCAAACGGAGTCAACCCCACCAGCACCGCCACTCCCTCGCACTCCCTCGCACTCCCTCACACTCACTCCTCACACTCACTCCTCACACCACTCCCTCACTCACTTGGCCCAGTCTAGCTGGTAGGTGTCAAACGCCTGAGCCATGGGCGTGTCCGGGTCAATGCAGTCAAACGGAGTCAACCCCACCAGCACCGCCGCTATCACCATGTACAGAGCGCCACAGCATGTGAGGGAAAGGCCTATTCCCAAAGGCAAATCACGCTGAGGGTGCTTCACCTGTGTAGAGAGAATGGGGGGAAAAAGAGTATGGAAAATAGAGAAGGCTAATGAGCAGAAAGAGTGCAGCTATCACCATGTCCAGAGCGCCACAGCAGGTTAATGAGAGCCCTATTCCCAGAGGCAGGTCCCTCTGAGGGTGCTTCACCTGTGTTTAGTGAAGGGGGTAGGGAGGGTGCTTTTTGAGGCGCCTCAAAGTGCACCTCACTGCTTTTGAGGCGCCTCAAAATGCACCTCACTGCTTTTGAGGCGCCTCAAAATGCACCTCACTGCTCTTGAGGCGCCTCAAAATGAAGGAGGTAGGGAGAGTACGGGGAAGAGAGAAGGGTAAGCATCAGCTGGTGGAGTGGCGCTATCACCATGTAGAAAGCACCACAGCAGGTAAGGGACAGGCCTATTCCCAGCGGCAAATCTCGCTGAGGGTGCTTCACCTGTGTATAGGGAAATGGGGAAAGAAAATTGGAGAATAGGCAAGTGTAATTATGGGCAGGGAGAGTGGCGCTATCACCTTGTAGAGAGCGCCAGAGCAGGTCAGGGAAAGCTCTATGCCCAGAGGCAGGTCCCTTTGAGGGTGCTTCACCTGTGTATAGGGAATGGGGGAGGGGAGGGCATTGGGAGGGGAGCAGAGGGGGTTGGTGTGAGAAGGGAGAGCGCCAGTAGCTATGGTAGCACGAGTGGCCTTATCACCAGCGTGATTTGCCTCAGCAAATAAATATGAGGAGAGAGCCACAGCACGTCAGCGACAGAGCAGGTCGTGTTGATTGAATGTGCTTCATCTGTGTCAAGCTCCTTCAACGCGACTTGCTCTGTCGCTATTGAGGCGCCTCAAAAAACCTGCTCTGTTGCTGAATGCGTTGATATTTAAAGAAATTTGACACAGATGAAGCACCTTCAACTGTATCAACGCTCGCAAGTTGATTGATGCCACACACACAAACGTGGTGACAGTAGGTTATACACGAAACGGCTATATTCTGCCTAGAAATGGCATGCTGTTAACATCCTACATATACTCAGCTGCGCTTCCACGAATGCCAGATGATCCAGCGTAGGTCAAGTGATGTGAAATCTCAAATATAATGCACATGCCCTCGAGTTCACTTTCCATGCCATACTTCTGTGCGTTAAATCTCAGATTTAACGCGCAAAAAGAAGCAAAATCAATTTAATTCAGCATACATAGGCGAGTTCACTGTTCACTAGCATACCTCTTCTGCTGTGCTGGCAACGGTACCGAATCCAATGTAAGAGAAGAAGCAGCACCTAGTTCAACATACATAGTTGACAAGGTGTGGTCACTTGGCTGTTCAGCGTACCTCTTCTGCTGTGCTGGCAACGGTGTCGAGTCCAATGTAAGAGAAGAAGGCCGTTGCAGCTCCCCCCAGAAACCCCGACAAACCAAACGGTAGACAGCAGCAGCATAGAATCCTATGTGAGAGAGCGCGTTAGTGCATCTGAGTGACTCCCCATACCTCTTCTGCTGTGCTGGCAACGGTGTCAAATCCAATGTACGAGAAAAAGGCCATTGCCGCTCCCCCCAGCAACCCCGACACACCGAATGGTAGATAGCTGGGGAGAGGGGAGAGAGGGAGGAAAAGGGAAGGAGAGGAGTTGCTGTACGTAGGGTATGGATTCGGGTCAGAGGACTCATCACAAGGCACCACCTGAACCAGGCACCACCTGAACCAGGCACCACCTGAACCAGGCACCACCTGAACCAGGCACCACCTGAACCAGGCACCACCTGAACCAGGCACCACCTGAACCAGGCACCACCTGAACCAGGCACCACCTGAACCACAAGCACAAGCACCTAAACACACACCACAAGCACCCCCGGCACACCAGAACGTAACTACCCACCTTGGAGACTCCTTGTACCCCGGCCATCCATGGGTAAACCCTATCCATGCCCCCGCCACCGCCACAAACAGCAGTATTATCACATTCGCTATTGTCATTCCCATCTGGAAATTGGCGCTCTGTTAGGATCAAGAGAAGAGAAAAATTGGAGGCATACAGAACAGAGGGAAATTGTTGTGCAAGAACACAATTAACAAGAGTGAGACAAGACAAGAAACGATGGGCACTTCCGTGATGAGTCGATTCTTTATTTAGTCGACTCCAGATTTGATGCCTGAGCCGCCATGATGGCAGCACACGGATGGATCCAGCACTATAGTGGTTCCTAGGACACGCAGGCGGGCGAACCACACACCCACGTGCCACACACCCACGTGCCACATACCCACGTGCCACATGCCCACGTGCCACATGCCCACGTGCCACATGCCCACGTGCCACATGCCCACGTGCCACATACCCACGTGCCACATACCCACGTGCCACATACCCACGTGCCACATACCCACGTGCCACATACCCACGTGCCACATACCCACGTGCCACATACCCACGTGCCACATACCCACGTGCCACATACCCACGTGCCACATACCCACGTGCCACATACCCACGTGCCACATACCCACGTGCCACATACCCACGTGCCACATACCCACGTGCGTGACACACACCCACGTCCGTGCCACACACCCACGTGCTGCTGTACCCATGCCATAGCACTCTGCCTCATAATAGCCTGTCTCATTTCACTTCCTTCATTCCTGCTGACATGACATGACAGCAGCGCAGCGACGAGAGCCACCATGAGTGCAATGCAGAGCACGGATCCTGGAAGGCTGGAAGGCACCACAGTGGCGCCTGGAAGGCTGGAAGGCACCACAGTGGCGCCTGGAAGGCTGGGACAGGCAGGCAGGCCACACACCCACGTGCTGCAACCGCACCTCACCTCTTTAATGCCAGCAGACAGCAGCGCAGTGACGAGAGCCACCGTGATGGCAGCGCATGGATCGAGGACCACACTTGTGCCCGAGACTGGCAGGCGAGCCAGGATGAACGGCAGGCTGCCTGCCCCCCCTAACGCCGTTGCCTGAACAGGTGGTTGGGGGGCGTGGGGAAGTGAGAGACAATAGAATGGATTTGGGAATGCATAGGCATCTACAGAGAACAAGACAGGTAGGCGGGCCCGAGTCGAGTTGGGATGAGACAAGGCGAGCTGTCTGTCTGTTGGTCTGTCTGCTCGTCGTCGTCTTATAAGCATTAAGAAACGAGGCATGAAAGCACGGCAAAATACTGCATGCATGGCTGAATGCACAAAACATTTCCAAAACTTGCAAAATCGCCCCTGATTCTGCAGGGTTACCAGGTTCGGTGAAATGCCTCGAGCCACAGCTGCCCCACCCACGGTATACTCGAGAATGAGAGCCCAGCCAATCAGCCATGCCACCCTGGTGGGTCCAGTCCAGGCATCAAGAGAGGATAACAGAACAGAGAGGCAAATCAGCGATGTTTTGACCGTGTGAGGCATGCTTTGAGCCATTGATACTGCTGCCCCACCCACGGAATATACTCGAGAATGAGCGCCCAGCCAATCAGTCATGCCACCCTGGTGGAGTGGAGTGAGCAGGAGGGTGAACAGAGACACGCATTGGGAATGCGCTGACGGTGGGCCATGCCATAACCCATACTGATAGCCATGCCTGCATGCTATGCTGAAACCACCCATACTACCTCCTCCTCCAAACACACTTCCACCCCTCCCAACGGCCAACCCCCTCACACACACTCAAACTTCCCCCACAGTCGTATATGGATAGTGATAGGAACTCCCAGCAGATGGACACCGACTTTCGAGTTCAGAGTAGCAGAGAGCAGCCAAGCCCGCAGCCACGGCTGCTACGGTCGAACCAGCAATACTCTCACCCACCCCCCAAGCACGCTTCTATCCCCCTTCAACAGCACTCACACTTCCCCCACGGTCGTGTACGCGTAGTGGTAAGCGCTCCCAGCGTCTGGGCAACGACTGACGAGCTCAGCGTAGCAGAGAGCACACCTCCCCCATTCGACCCTCCCCCAGGTATATCACACTCGCCCCAATCCCACTCACACTTCCCCGACTGTCGTGTACGCATAGTGGTAAGCGCTCCCAGCAGACGGGCAGCGACTGGCGAGCTCAGCATAGCAAAGAGCAGCCAAGCCAGCAGCCACGGCTGCTAAGAGGGAAACACTCTATTCTCCACCCACCCCAAGCACACTCACACTTCCCCAACTGTCGTGTACGCATAGTGGTAAGCACTCCCAGCAGACGGGCAGCGACTGGCGAGCTCAGCATAGCAAAGAGCAGCCAAGCCAGCAGCCACGGCTGCTATAAGGAAGGATATGGGCAGGGCTGGTCCAGCTTTTTCCCGCGCCACTGTGCCTATTAGCACGTACACTCCCGCGCCTATGGTTGACCCCACTCCTGTGAGGCGCGAGGAAGGAAAGGAAACCGGGAGGTGCACGGAAGTGGCATGTTGGAGGAGCAGCAGAATCTGAGGAGGCCTGCTAGGAGGAAGGGGAGGAGCAGGGCTGGTCCGGCCTTTTCCCGCGCCACTGTGCCTATCAGCACGTGCACTCCCGCGCCTATGGTTGACCGCACTCCCGTGATGGGTGGGAGGTGTGCAAGGGAGGGAGGGGGAGGTGTTGTACAGGCAGAAGATGAAGATGGAGTGGCATGCTGATGGGGTGGCGTGGGGTGGGGTGGGGTGGGGTGGGGTGGGATGGGATGTGATGCGATGGGATGGGATGGGATGGGATGGGATGGAATGGGATGGGATGGGATGGGATGGGATGGGATGGGATGGGATGGGATGGGATGGGATGGGATGGGATGGGATGGGATGGGATGGGTTGGAATGGGGTGGGGTGGGACTGGATGGGATGGGAAGGGATCGGATGGGATTGGATTGGATCGAATTGAGTAAATTAAGATAGGATGGATCGGATCGGATGGGGTAGGATGGGTTAGAATGGGGTGTGGTGTGATAAGGTGTGATCCCGCCAGGCCGGTAGGCACTCGAGAACTGGTCTCAGAAAACGTCCGGAGCTCGAAACAGATCAAGACCAGATCGGACCAAGACGGGGAGTGGTTTGGAAGCAGAGGCTTGCTCCTAGAGTGGTTCAGTAGCTGATGCGACGTAGTGGAAAGCAGGGCCGGCCGGCTCGTTGTCTCAGCCGATCGCCGTTTGGAAATCCGGACTAAGATGGCCTGAAGCGCACCTAGTGGGATGGAGTCAAGCGTAATTATCTTGAACTTGAAGCGTACCTAGAGGGATGGATCATGGAGTCAAGCGTAAATAAACGGGATGGCCTGAAGCGTACCTAGAGGGATGAGCTGCCAGAACGTGAGGCACTTGGGGAGCGGCGCCGTCACGAGGTTCGTATGGGAGCAGCTTTCTGAAACCCCACTCCCCACCCCACTGGATTACAAGAGTACCTAGCGGGATGAGGTGCCAGAACGTGAGGCACTTGGGGAGCGGCGCCGCCATGAGGTTCGTGTGCGACTGAGAGTGCTTCAAACGAAACATCCCTCCCCACGAATTATGCCGGGTAAACCCCCCTCGCCTCGTAGTACCCGCTCCTCCTCCCCCTCCATTCCGCGTTCCGCCGCGCTCCCCGCCGGAATCCTGAATCCTACGGTAGCCGGATTCGTGGATCTGCGTTTGGGATCCCCATCGGGGGAATGAATGGTGCGGATTCGCCCCACCAGCGCCAGTTCGATCCGACGGTTGAGAATTTCCGAGGAGAGGCCCATCGCGATGATCTAGAGATCCCCCGTGGTGATCCATGTTGAATTATTCTCCGATCAGTGCAGAAACGAACCCATCGAAACTACAAAACACCCATGATGCGTGCACTACTTAAAACAGCTTTAGATCCAGTGCAATTTCTTCCGATCTAGTTGCACAACTGGCGGTGCGTGAAGCGATCTCCAATTAAAACTGCTTATCACAAAAAAAAACTCAGTAGGGGTTTCTGGCGCCTCGACTGGACAGATGATGTGGTAGAGTAAGTGATGCCGCAAAGCATGCCAATATGCTAACTGCTTTCAGCCTGGAAGATACGTGCCAGAGCTAGCGGTTTCGGTTGCAAGGAGCTCCCTGAAGTAGTGGCTTGTTCCGTCTATTCAAAACGCCTGCTTGTGATCAATGGATGCATAAATGAAACTGATTGACGGAAATTTGAGCGAAGAAGGTTGGGGCTTTTGCGGACGGAAAATGCTTGTCAGCATTCTGGGGACTCCTCTGGTGGCCAAGTGGACGAGAACGTGTTGTCCTACGATTCTGATTGGTGATTATGCCACATCAGCACCGTGAAACATAAATGCAGAGCAGACCCTGTCTACGTCAAACACACGAATGCATGACTCGATGTGTTTCAAAGCCACCACCACACTTTGACAGACGCGGTTCACCGTTATGAACATGTCAGAGTGGATGGCAGTACATGTCAGACGAATGTTTTCATAGGACTCATTTAGTACATAATACTTTTGAGTGTATGTGACCAAATTTCAATGTATTCACATCTTTTAACATCGATAAAAATCCTCCATTGCACCTCCAGCTTGTGAAAAAAAATCTGGTGGGATGGAATACCAAGGGATGGTTGCAAGGAAGAAATGAGGATGAAATAAAAGGGTTAGCCATTGCTGAAAGGGAAAGTGCAAACACTGACTGAAAGCATTGAGGCTACTGTGTCCTTTCCAGTCGCCCTGCCTGCACATGCCTCAGGGCAGGAAAAAAAAAACTGGATCAGGAAAACTGGAGTGTGCTAGCTTCCTGAGTTTTGAGGCATGTCAAAACCCTAAAGCTGCAGAGGTGCAGGCCCAGGCTGGCAGCATGTGGGTCCCACAGTCTCACTGCCTGCGCATGCCTCAGCACAGGAGCGGAAAATAAAAGGAACGCGCTTGGATCAAACTTTAGAATGTGGGTCCCACAGTCTCTCTGCCTGAGCATGACTGAGCTCAGGAGAGCGCCTTGGTTCAGCAGGACCCCGTCCCCTTCCCTGGCACTGCCGCCCATTGCTACTCTTGCTCCGTGCCTAGAAAAAAGAACAGGCTTGACAAAGTCTTTAGAATGTGGGTCCCACAGTCTCTCTGCCTGTGCATGGCTCAACTCAGTAGAGCGCCTTGGTTCAGCAGGACCTCGTCCCCTTCCCTGGCACTGCCGCCCGGTCCCCTCGCTCTGTACATGCCGTGAGGCACACAGAGAGAACGAGAGCACAAGTGACGGCAGTGACTGAGAGGGGTGTTAATATGGGAGAGGTTGCGAGAGTGGAGCATGGGAAGCTTCCAAAACATGCCACTGGGGCCCTCTCCTTTCAGAAGCATTGGCCTTCTCCTAAGGGATAGATGGGCAAACAGAGAGATGGACGGACAGATGGGCGGACGGACAGGGGAGTGGACAGATGAACTGTGGACAGACGGGCAAGAGGGGAGCCAGGGAGGAGTAGAATGGAAGTAAGGACAGGAGTTGAAAGGGAGAGAGGACTGGGTAAGGGAAGGATAAAATACGAGCGTGGAGTAAGCAAGAGGCGCTTCAAGGTTCTTGCACTGATGTCTTTTGCAATGAATGTGATGTGAAGATTGAACGGAGAGAGTGAACCGGACAAGCGAATGGAGTGGAAGTAAGAGGAGACAAACAGAGAAAAGGGAAAGGGAGATCTGGAAGTGGGGAGTTGTGGTCGTGCGGTTACAGGAGAAGGAAGAGCAGAAAGGAAAGGAAAGAAAGGAAATGGCGACTCATTGTATCATAAAACATCAAGTACAAGGCGGAGCGTTCTCCAAATGCCCTAAGTACGCATACATATGAGCGTTTGTGGCATTATCAACATGTTCTCCGACTTTACACATTCATCTACAGTTGTACTGTACTCATTCAACAATCGAGCAGGAGGGGTCAGAAAACGGCCGGGAGATCAATCAGATCAGCCAGCTCTGCCTGCGGCCAGCAACCAATCAGAGCAGAGGCAGAGACAGAGAGAATCAAGAAAGGAGGAGGGGGAGTATGAGAGAGATTGAACGAGAAAATCCTTCCTGTTCTCTCTCATGCCCCTTCTCCCTACCCTGAAACCTGCTGCCTGTTGCTCCTGTCTGCTTGGAAATGTGACTGCAAGCACGGCTAGCAATGGTCAGAGTAATTATGCTTTCATCATTCCCCTCTGCCATTCAGTAGTGAAATCATCGGTTCAGTCATTCCTAATCGCTCATGAAAGAATCGCAAAAGCGCTTCTGGGGCGCACTTACAGAAGCGCGAAGGGAAAGGGAGGCAATGAAAAGGGCTGTTGGGTAAGAGGATTACAACGGAGTGCGTGTACAGAATTTTATTCTCCAGGTGAACTTGAGAGATGACTCGATGTCACAGCAGGAACGTGGGCAGATGAACGTGGGCAGATGAACGTGGGCAGATGAACGTGGGCAGATGAACGTGGGCAGATGAACGTGGGCAGATGAACGTGGGCAGATGAACGTGGGCAGATGAACGTGGGCAGATGAACGTGGGCAGATGAACGTGGGCAGATGAACGTGGGCAGATGAACGTGGGCAGATGAACGTGGGCAGATGAACGTGGGCAGATGAACGTGGGCAGATGAACGTGGGCAGATGAACGTGGGCAGATGAACGTGGGCAGATGAACGTGGGCAGATGAACGTGGGCAGATGAACGTGGGCAGATGAACGTGGGCAGATGAACGTGGGCAGATGAACGTGGGCAGATGCGCGGGGGGGCAGATTGACTCACTCAATAGACATCAGTATTAATCCAACGCATGTACATGCTCAGAGAGGAAACGGAGCAAAGTCAACAGCTGCACATCAGAGGCGACTCATAACTTATGGAAGGCAGGTGAGCGGAAAAAAAGGGGGGAAGGACCGAGTTCAGTAGGTGAACCCACGGATAAACCACTAATATAAGCTCAGAAAAATGTGCTTGTCTTGAACGCACCCTTATGATTAAGGGCTAGAGGGATCAGGGACGGCTGCTGGGATTTATGGCCAATCACAGCACGCATCGGTTCCCATTTGCCACCACAAGCCAGTCAGAGCAGAGGCAGAGACGGCGAGACTCAGGAAAGAGGAAGGAGAATGTATGGGAGAGAGATTGAACGAGGAAATTCTTCCCGTTTTTCTTCCCCCTGAGCTCCTCCTTATTCCATAAACCCCCCTGCCTGCTGCATGCTGCTGAATGAACAGAGGCAGCGGGGAAGGCCGATATGCATGACTCAAATGAAGGAAATTCATTCATCATTTCCCTCTGAAGCTCGATTTTTCAGCTAGCTTGTGCAGCAACTTGCAACTGCTTTCACTGTTTGTTTGGTAATAAGAACATATAGGAGGGCAAAGGATCAAATTCAGGAGGAGAAGCAAGCGCATGCCTTTCCTTAGAAGCGCCCTTAAGAGCAGGCAACATTCACCGCAAGTTTGCGAAGCTTGTAGAGGTTGTTCACCGGAAGTTATCATTTCATAACCTCAGTATAAAAGAGGGATCAGAAGGCGTGGATGGTGAGTGGTAGCCAATCACAGCACACATCGGCTCCCATTTGCCACCACCAGCCAATCAGAGCAGAGGCAGAGACAGAGAGGCTCAGGAAGGCCTGTATGGGAGAGAGATTGAACGAGGAAATTCTTCCCATTTTTCTTCCCCCATGGCTCTCCCCTCCCTGAACCGCTTTGCCTGCTGCATGCTGCTGAATGAACAGGAGGCAGCACGGAAGGCCCATGCATGCCTCAGATGGAGGAGATTCATCATTTCCCTCTGAAGCTCAATTCTCCAGCTAGCTTGTGTGACCCGACAGCTTTGACTGATAAAAACATATCGGGGGCAAAGAATCAAATTCAGGAGGAGAAGCAAGCGCATGCCTTTCCTTAGAAGCTCCCTTAAAGCCCAACCCCCGAATTACAGAAAGGCCTTCACAAACTGGGCCCAGTTGTGTCTCGACCCTACTGGGTTCTTGGCAAAAGGGTTTCGGAAGTTTTCCAAACCTCCAATTTACTGCCTTTCCGTTGACTCCGTTGAGCAATTCGGGTGTTGCCCTTTGTTTGCAAAGCTCGTAAAGTTTGTTAAGAGTTATCACTTCATAACCTGAGTATGAAAGAGGGATCAGAAGGCGTGGATATAGTGATAGCCCATCACAGCGCGCATCGGCTTCCATTCGCCACCACCAGCCAATCAGAGCAGAGGCAGAGACAGCGAGGCTCAAGAAAAGAGAAAGGAGAGCGTGAGAGAGAGATTGAACGAGAAAATGCTTCTCGTTCTCCCGCCCTGCGCCCCTCCCCCTTCCCCTGAACCCCTCTGCCTGCTGCGTTCTGATGACTGGACAGGAGGCAGCGGGGAAGGCCCGTGCATGCTCAGAAATCACATTCATCATCTCCCTCTTAAGCCAGAATTTCAGGGTTTTGGGGCGTCGCAAAACCTGCTGCGTGCTGAGGATCGAACAGGAAGGTAGAGAAAAAGGCCCATGAATGTGTCAGTCAAATCTATCAGGGGGAGGGTCCGCAATTCCTCGCATTCCCCCCTCTGAAACCATCAGAGGGTTTGCGGGAGTCTGAGGCTGATTTGAGAGTTATGCGGAATGGACCAAACACCGTGGAGAGGAAAGAGCGGAACGAAGTGGAAAAGAGCGAAAAAGGTTGACAAAACAGTAAAAATATATATATTTTAAAGGGCTACCAAGCACGAAGAGAGGGATCAGAAGGGGGTGTTGAAATCAGAGCGCAAGCGGTTTGTCTGCCGCCATCAGCCAACCAATCACAGGACACCCCACCCCTAGAGGTAGAGTGCACTGCGAAAGACTTTCTTCCAGGAAGGGAACGGCCGGGAGGCACGAGCAAGGCGCACGGCTGGGTCAGCCCTTTTACTGCACCATCACCTCCCCCTCACAGGCGAGCAAGCGTCGCTTGTCTCGGGCGCAAGGGAAACGAGTATTGCCCCAGTAAAATAGGCCAAGCCAAGGCGTCAGTGAAATAGGTCAAGGTAGGCTCTGCCTCAGAGTAGGTACATGCCCTTCATGCATCTTTCCACAGACACATTCTGATGAAGCATCCCGTATGTGCACAAAAGGAATCATAAAGCGATTAGAAAACGATAAATTGCACTAAATAACACGGATACACCCGAGGCATAATTACCTAGATCGGATGGGTTGAGTGCAGAGAGGCATGAATGAATCTTGGACATTTGGTAAGCCCTCCTGCGAGCAGTAGAGATTTTTTAGTCGACTCAAAAGTCACCCCGGGTGGGCTGAATGCAGAGAGGCATGAACGACTCTTGGGCATTTTCGTATATCCTCCTGCGAACAGTAAATCAAATTGTTTGGTCAGGCGCAAAACACATTGAGCGGCTTTTGGTTTCAGATATACGGCTACGATCGCTCCGTCGTATACAAACTGATCCGGATCTCGCTCAGTATCAGATCGCAATTCGAGGCGCCTAGAAAAGCCGCATCTCGCTCAGTACAATATCGTAATTTGAGGCGCCTAAACAGGCCGCATCTCGCTCAATACAAGATCGGACGAGCTAGAATGCACACCCCACGACCCGTACCTGCAATGCCATGGCTCGCTCCTGAAGCAAATGAGTTGCGCCGAGCAGCTGAGCAGATGAGTTGCGCCGAGCAGATGAGTTGCGCCGAGCAGATGAGTTGCGCCGAGCAGATGAGTTGCGCCGAGCAGATGAGTTGCGCCGAGCAGATGAGTTGCGCCGATCAGGGTTGCGCCGAGCTGATGAGTTGCGCCGAGCAGATGAGTTGCGCCGAGCAGATGAGTTGCGCCGATCAGGGTTGCGCCGAGCAGATGAGTTGCGCCGATCAGGGTTGCGCCGAGCAGATGAGTTGCGCCGATCAGGGTTGCGCCGAGCAGATGAGTTGCGCCAAGCAGATGAGTTGCGCCGATCAGGGTTGCGCCGAGCAGATGAGTTGCACCGATCAAAGTTGCGCCGAGCAGCTGAGTTGCGCCGAGCAGCTGAGTTGCGCCGAGCAGCTGAGTTGCGCCGAGCAGATGAGTTGCGCCGATCAGGGTTGCGCCGAGCAGATGAGCCGCATCTTCGTGCTCGCCTAGTTGTGAACCGTCTTGGGAATGCCGAGTCTGCTTTTGAGTCGACTCAAAAGCATGGCTCCGCTTCTGAAGCAGCTGAGTTGCGCCGAGAAGATGAGCCGCATACTCGTGCGCGCTATTCGTGAGCCGTCTTGAGAATGCCGAGAAGCTGAGCCATCTTCGTCGGTTTGCTATCCGTGAGACGCCTTGAGCCTGCCGAGCAGCTGACCGACCGACCCCCTGGGGGCTCTTTTCTTGAAACGCCTTGAAGTTGCCGAGCTGCTGAGGTGTCACCGTTAGCTCCGATCTGCCACCTGGCTCGTCGTCGCATCGAACGTACGTACGACCGTGCGGGGTGTGTCGTGCGACACATTTGCGCAGAACGTGCGACGCGAAACGGAATCAATTCTTACTCCCGCAACGTCGCTCGCACGTGTTCCGGCTCAATCTGGTCATTTCGCTGGAAGGTCAAAGATTCCAACTGAAGGTCCAGTGGCATCGAACTTTTTCAGGCAGATCTGGGAAGATGCAGAGGATAGGAAATGTACTTTAAGAACGCTTACGAAACGGTAATGCGGCTGTACGAAGTCCCCAGGTGCTGTGGCCATATGACGGTCAGCGATGCGTACTTAGAAGGCCAAAGTTTCCGACAGCCCTCCCGACCACCACTCCCACTGCCAATGGGGCCGTGAGAATAACATCTGAGGAAGCAGAACTACCCGCATTGAAAGTCATTCTCGACTGAGTTGCGAAATAGAGAAATAGCGAAATAGCGCCCTCTACGGCCACTTGCATAGCGTTTACTACATACTGGGCAACAAACTAGACTAGAGGACCTGAGCAAAAAGGAAGAAATTTGCAGACAACGCTGACAGAATAGGAGTTCCTGCTTTATGGCTGAACCTTGGGAAGTGAGATCTAGATTCGCTGTGGTCTCAACATTAATGCTTGCACTTCTAAAACGGTTGATTTGATATTTAGAATGGCTGGGTAGCGTTTAGAACGATAATGCACATTTGGAATAATGTCTCCGCCATCGAGGCATTTTGGGATGAGCATGATATGGGAGCGTGGGAGGGTTTTGGGGGGATATTGCTGTTGGTTCACCACCGTGTACAGTATTTGCGAGAGATGGCATTCCCAGCGAGTTCCCCCAACAATGCACAGATGTTGGTGAAGCGAGAGGCGTTACCGTTTCGCGACACGAATGTCGTCAACTTCGAGAGAGAATTGCTCCAGAACCTGTTTGGTGATTCGTTCTTGCCCACGTGGCCTCGAATTGCTCGCGTGGCCATCGAATTCAGTGATGCTCACCCCATGCACGCGAATTTGCCTTGCGCCGGATGGATACGCTGCACCCGAGGTTGTTTCCCCAGCCTTATGCACCTACATTACAAGCGCGTCGCGTGGTTATCAACCAATAGTAACGAACAGACCGAAGTCAAACTAGGTACAGACCGAAGTCAAGCAGAAGAGACTGAAGTCAAACTAGGTTACAGATCTTGTTTATAAGCACATGCGAATCCTTTTTAGCTAGCTGCGAATTGACGAAACTTATGCGAAATGCTCGTGACAGCTTATACGCCCCCTTCATAAGGCAACCGGGAGGGGCTCAAACAGGCATCAGGTAATTGCTCGAGTGGCCACGCCAGGGGATTCTCAACGTCTTTTTTATAGAAGGCACATTACCCTTCAAGGATAATTATCCTCAAAAAAATTGTCTTTGTTATTGCGCGACCTTTTATATCCGAAAATTATGTTCATGTCCCTATATAATCGCGCCTGATTGGACGGCGCATATAATTGACCAATCATGCGCGGCCATTAATGGTGTCGTGCATCATACATTAATGCCCGATCATATGTCTTCGCGATCATAAACTGTAATGCTAAGTCGTCAATGCGCGAGACCTTTAATGGCCGCGCATGATTGGTCGTTTATATGCGCGGAGCTTTTTTTGGCTATGCGCGTCCAATCAGGCGCGGTCATATAGGGTTACGAACATAAATGTTTGAATACTGAAGATCGCGCCACAACCAATACATTAGTTTCGGGGCTACAAACCCTTGTAGGGTAATGCGCCGGGTAAACAAAAGCCAGCGGGAATACCCAGGCGTGGCCACTCAACCAATTATCACTGAATTGGATGGCCACGCGAGCAATTCGAAGCCACGCGGACAAGACTGAATCACGAAACAGGGTTCTATAGCAATTCTCTCCAACTTCGATGTCTAGAATCTTTCCTGGCTGCCGTTTTGGCTGCTGAGAGTTGGCGAATTTGGGGTTACAGTATGTACGAATGAATATGATTGGTACTAACGGTAGGCATGTGTTATGAGTTGTGAAAGGAAAGTGTGTACAGAATTCAATAACGCGGAAGTGATTACAACGTCTGCATGGTGCAAACAGCGAGGCCTTGGACTAATATAGCAATGCTAGCTAGGCCGAGGTCGCGGGGTCGCGAGATGGTTGGGTGCAGGTTCGGGGTTGGAAAACCCGAAGGCGACGGTGATGGTTCGGAAGGCAAGGTCGGTGGGCCGAGCCTGGTTTTCCGAAAACCGGGGTTGTACGCGTACAGTGTGACCCAGTAAGGAATCCGAAAAAAATCCTTACACTACCCCCCCCCCCCCCCCAAGAAAGGTGGTGAATATCCGAGACACCTCGGCGGGCCAGGTAAGCATCCACAACCGGATGTCCCAGTAGCGAGTCAGCTGTGACATACGTGTCGTCCTCGTTCGTGCGTTCCTTCCAGCGAAGCAGGAATTTCACCGAGCGGCCGGCTAGAGTCACGTCCACGCGATGATTTAAAATCTTCCACGGTTCCAGCGTGGGTTCGGCGACAGGGCGTGTAGTCGGCGCGATGGTTGGCCAAGCGACAGCTGGCGACTGCGGCTGTTCGTAATGACGCAGTAGGCTGACGTGGAATGCGTCATGGATTTTCCAATCGTCGGGCGGCAGCAGCTTCGCGGTTACATGTGTCACCATCTGGATGATGCGAAATGGTCCCACGTATCTGGGCCGTAGTTTCGCTGGCTGCGGCAGTCGGAGGTTCTTGGTGTCCAGAAGCACAACCTGCCGGTAAATTCCGTCGATGTTTTTCCGCTTGACGGCTGGCTGTGGTATTAGCCTTACGAATAAAATCTGCTGCTTTCGTGCAGGCTGTCTGCAGCTCCGTGACAAACTGCTGCGATCGTGGTACCGGGTTGTCCACAGTCGTTGAAGAGGGTACCACGGGGTCTATCCCGTAATTCAAGTAGAAGGGTGATTGTTTAGTCGTGGCCGAAGGGGCGTTGTTGTACGCGAATTCCAGCATCACCAGTGTCTGGGCAGTTGGTGCGAATCAGTTGCTCCATGGTCTGATTTGTCCGTTCCGTCTGTCCGTCGGTTTGCGGGTGGTATGACGACGAAAACTGCAGGCGGGTACCGTACTGTGCCCACGTCTCCTGCCAGAACTTCGACGTGAATTTCGGATCTCGGTCACTGATGATCGCTGATGGTAACCCGTGTAGGCGTACGACGGTAGAGATTAATAGTTTCACCGTATCTTCGGTTGTGATCGTCGTTCGGCATGGTGCGAAATGCGCCATTTTCGTCAGTCGATCGACGACGACATGACCGAGTCGTTGCCACTCGTGCCAGCTGGAAGCCCCGTGACGAAATCCATCGTCACCTGTTGCCACGGTCGTTCGGGTGGCGCGAGGAGTTGCAGCAGTTCGGCGGGCCTTTGTCGCGATGACTTCATTGCTTGGCAGGTCGGGCAAGTTGACACGTAGCGCTGCACATCGGTGAGCATGTCCGGCCAGTAATAATTCCGCTGCAGCAGCTTCAGTGTTTTGTCGGTGCCGAAGTGCTCGGAGAGGTTGGAGTCATGTACCTCCTGCGTCAGCAACTCCCGTAGATGTCAGAGGTCCACTGGTGATCCCCGATTGATCCTAGGGAAGGGTTACAGGCACGTTGGCCTGGGGGGTTATGGGCGCACTCACCCGCTATACAAACAAGCCCTTTTATCCCAGTGGTTAGTGGCTGGGATTCTGACATGGTATCAGAGCGAAGGTCTCGGGTTCGAATCCCGGTGTGTGCACCTCGGGCATCCCAGTGCAGGGGGGTGTCAGAGGTCCACTGGTGATCCCCGATTGATCCTAGGGAAGGGTTACAGGCACGTTGGCCTGGGGGGTTATGGGCGCACTCACCCGCTATACAAACAAGCCATTTTATCCCAGTGGTTAGTGGCTGGGATTCTGACAGTAGAGGCTGGTAGGCAGGTACCCAAATCCGGTTCGTACCGGCTTTTAGGTAGTATTTGCCCGGCGGCGTGGCAGCCTGTTGGTGCGGGTTCCGAGAAAACCTATCGAACTTGTAGCCATGGGTGAATAGTCCCGTCAGCATCGGGTTGGTGTGGGCGATTAGTACCGCCGCGTTCTTCATGGATGGTCGGGTGAGGGCGCCGGCGATGTTGTTGGCGCCTTTCTTGTACGTGATGGTGTACCGAAAATTGGACTCGAGGAAGTCCAACCACCGGATTTGTCGCGGGTTGAGTGTCGGTTGCGTGCGCATGTACTGTAGCGATTTGTGGTCGGTTCGAATAGTCACGTCGGCTCCCGTGAGGTAGCAGCGCCAGGTACGAAATGCGTGGACGATGGCCAGCATCTCTTTGTCGTGGACTAGGTAGTTGCGTTCGGGTGGCTGCATCTTGCGTGATTCGTAGGCGATGGGTTGCAGCCCGTTGCCGAAGTCCTGTAGCAGGACGGCGCCGACGGCGAAATCGCTGGCGAGCATGTCCCGGAAGATCCCGTTCATCGTCAGCTGGAACGTCGAGGGCGCGTTTGTCAGACCGAACGGCATCACTGTGAACTCGTAACTGCCGTAGCGTGTGCGAAAGGCTGTCTTTGGGCAGTCGTCGGCGAACACGCAAATTTGGCGGTAGCCTCCTCGCAGGTCGATTTTCGAGAAATATCGAGCTCCGCGAAGTTGATCCAGCAGATCGTCAGTTCGCGGGATCGGGTAACGCGACTTTATCGTGACCCGATTCAGCGCCCGATAATCAATGCACATGCGTAGGCCCCCGTCCTTCTTCGGCGTGAACAGTATCGGCGCTGCATATGGTGACGTGCTTGGCCGTATAAATCCTTTGGCGAGCAGGTAATCAAGCTGGCTCCGCAACTCGCCGAGCTCTGGTTGGCTGAGCCGCCACTGTGTCCGCACAGTAGGTTGCGCGCCTGGCTCCAGCTGGATCCGATGGTCTTCTGGGCGCTGGGGGGGCAGGCCATCCGGGAGGTCATCCGCGAAAATTTCGGGATACCTCCGAATTATGCTCGCCAATTCCTCAGGAACTGCTGCGCAGAGGGTGTCGATGTCCGCGATTTTCTCGGAAGCTGCCACCTCGTACAGGTGTATCAAGAAGGTCTGGGCTCCGCTGTTCATCGCTCGTGCCATGTTGACCGCGTTGACACGTGTCGTCACCGGCTCCGGTTCCATCCATTTCGGAAGCGTCGTCTTCCCTCCATATCCTCGCACGACGCACACCCTTGTCGTCCAGTTGATCGTCGGATTAAAGCGCTGCAGCCAATCTCTCCCTAGCAACACATCGCAGCCGTCCAACGTCGTCGCCAACATCTTCATGCGAAACCCGAATTTGTCGCCACACTGTATCCGAATTTTTCGCGCCTCATCTCGGGATGGCCAGCGGTGTCCCGTCCACCAACCTTGCATCGATCTCCGGCAGACACCTGGTCAGCTTCACCCCTATTTTTTTGGCCGTTGCCAGGTTGACGAGACTGTGGCTCGCCCCACCGTCAACGAATATTTTTATTTTATAACCGTTAACCCTCCCCACCACCAGCATGGGGTAGTCCACGTGTTCACCCACGTTATTCGTCCGGTTCTGGTCGATAGCTCTGATCGGTACCACGACCCGGTGTGGATGGTGATTGTTGTCGAAATCATAGGCGAAAACTAGAAACAGGAAAGAGAAGGTTCACTAGCAGGCAGTTGAGTACATATATGCAAACCCTAATTTGGGTTGTACTCGCTATAGAGTACCCCACTGCATGCTAGACAAACATCACATTCTGACACACCCCCATAGTCAAAGTGGGGTATAATCAGCACAGCAAGCAGGCAGAGCAGTAGGTTCACAAATACAAGCAAAGCTAGAGGCTATCACAGAGGGCAAGTGAGGAGGAGGAGAAACTGCGGGGGTGAGAAGATGGGAGGCGACGGCTGAAGCTGCAGACACACGGGCAACAGGAGTGCGCAGCACTGTCGCTACCAGGCTAAACCCGGACTACACGGCGTAAGGCGCAGCTGGCTCGCTGTGCTCCCAGGAGTGCTCACACTGTGGCTACCGGGCGCAGAGCCCCGGACTACTCAGGCCACAGGGGGTCGTGGCTCTCTGGACTACCAGGAGTGCTCACAATCTGGCTACCGGGCGCAGAGCCCCGGACTACTCAGGCCACAGGGGGTCGTGGCTCTCTGGACTTCAGGCGCTGCGGACGACAAGACGACTGCCTCCACTCAACTTCCTCCAGCTGTCCCACACCCCTTTCACACACTCCCTGTTGAACCTCTAGCACCGCTCACACGCCACCCCCCTCGTACCACTCCGACGGCTCCAACACATCCACCCCCCTCAGCGGCAGCTGCAGCAGTGGGAGACGGAGGAGGAGGAGGAGGAGCAGGGGACGGCTCACACACACGGCACCCCCATACTCTCCACCCCCAAACCCTAACACAGGAGCGCGGGCAGCAGCGGGGGTGGGGCGCGGTCAGAAGCTCGGGGGACGGCGTGCGGGACCGGGGCAGACTGGACGGGCCGCGCACGGGCCTGGCGCAGGCCGGACGAACCGCGCGCGGGCTGCCCGGGCCGCGCGCGGGCCTGGCGCAGCCCGTACGGGCCGCGCGCGGGCCTGGCGCAGGTCGCGCGGGCCGCGTCGGGCGACGGGGGGCGACGCGCGGGTCCCCGGGGGCTCCGCGACGGGCAACGGGGGGCGACGCGCGGGTCGATGGGGCAGGAAACCGCCGCGCGCCTCGGGGCGCACGGCGGGCAGAAAACCGCCGCGTGATCGGGGCGCGCGGCGAGCAGAAAATTGCCATGCGCCCCGAGCGCGTGGCGGGAAGAAAAAACGTCGCGCGCCACGGGGCGCGCGACAGACAGGACAGCAGCGGAAGCTAACGGTGGGCCCACAGGCCAGGAGCGTAACCGCTCTGATAGCATGTCGAAATCATAGGCGAAAACTAGAAACAGGAAAGAGAAGGTTCACTAGCAGGCAGTTGAGTACATATATGCAAACCCTAATTTGGGTTGTACTCGCTATAGAGTACCCCACTGCAGGCTAGACAAACATCACATTCTGACAATTGTCGGGCGACAGGGTCTCGTCAGTAGGTGGCCCTTCTGCTACTGACTCGTATCTTTTCCCGACCCTTCTCCGTCGTTCTTCTTCCCCTGCTTAAGCCTCGGGCAGTCTTTTTTCAGGTGGCCCAGCTGGTTGCATAAGAAGCACGGCCCAAAGGCTCGGCTTGGTGCATCCACGCCGTTGATCGTGGGCTGCTGAGTCGATCCACGAAATCGAGGGCCCTCCCGGGAGCTCGATCTCGCCCACTGCATCAGCGCATCCGTTGACTCGGCTTCCCGGACGGCGTCGTTGAAGCTGCGTGGCCGGGTTCGTCGGACCTCGTACTGTATCTCGTATTTTAAGCCCGCCACGTAGCGATCCAACCGCTCCGCATCGCTCATGTCGTCCACTTGGTCCGCCAAGTTGCAGAATGTGCTGGTGTAGTCTTGGACCGAAGTCAGCTGCTTCTAGGCACGTAGCTTCATGCGAGCAGAGTCCGAGGCGGATATGCGCAGGCCCCACGATATTAGGGCAAAACATCCTGATTACCCTGAATTCAGGATGCAGTTTTATTTGTATTTGCCCTGTGATTTCAGAATAGTGTAACTTTTTACCCTGAGCTCTAAGGATGATTTCATATGAAATGCCCTAGAAAATCAGGATGGCTGTGGAGTTCTTCCCTGAAGCGTCGGGATGAATGTCGAGGCTTGCCCTGACGCGTTTTTTTTTTTGGGGGGCGGGGGGGGGGGGGGGGGGGGGGGGGGGGGGGGGGGGGGGGGGGGGGGGGGGGGAAGGGGTACCGTTTCCCGGGAATTTGTTCCCTGAAAAATATTCCCCCATTGATTGCTTTCCCCGTGTATTTTCCTGCCTTCGCGACCCCGTCGCACTTCCGAGCCTGCGCAACGCACCAACCGAACGCATCAGATGGGGGAAACAGGGAATACTCCCATCTTGTCGTGTGCCATGCATGCACGCAGTAGGCGTGTGTCTCTCTGCTGTGCTCAGCAGAGTCTGGTCTGGTCTGTGCTGAAATCTGAACCCTGAACACATGATTTTTTGCCCTGACAGGTCAGGATTAATGTCTGTAGAAGCCCTGAACGTACAGGATGGCTTTGAAATTTTGCCTTGACAAATCAGGGCATTTCTTAAGATTTTAGAAAAGTGCCCTGAGGCCTCAGGGTGCCCCAAATCCTAGCACGGGCCCTGAATATGTGCTCGAACCTGGTTCGCAAGGCGGCGCCCCACTCCCTCCATGCAGGGCCCGTATCAATTTTCGGGACGTAATGCAGGGACTTCGGAGCAGCATCAATTTTCGGGACGTATCGAGCCGTCACGTCACCCACGAGGGCCCATCGAGCAGCATCAATTTTCGGGACGTAATGCAGGGACTTCGTCACGTGACAGGTGGGTGACAGGTGGGCCACGTCACCTACGTCACGTCACCCACGAGGGCCCGTATCGTAGCCGTCCCGAAAATTGATGCTGCTCGATGCGTGACAGGTGTCGAAGTCTCGTCCTTCGCACGTGCTATTCCTGCCGAAGTCCCTTCGTCCTGCAGCGTTCGCCTCCACCACTCCAGCGCAGGTCCTCGCAACAGTGAAACTGCGAAATTAATGCGGGTGGCATCGTCATAAATCATAGCAGCATTGAAAAACACCTCCACGCCGAATAGCCATGCAGAAACAGTGACGAAGTTGTCACGGGTTAAACGGGGCCGGGTTTGTCGGCTTGAGTTTAACAGTTGTCAAAGCCGTGGCTGCCATTGGGACCGTTGGCATCGCTGCTGGCGTCGCCGTCGTCGTCGTCGCTACACGTGTCGGTACTGCACGCGACTGTTGCAGTGACTGCTGCTGATACGCCTGCCTCGCCTCGTCCGCATCCATCTCGCCTTCCAGCTCGCTCCAGACCCGCTCATCTGGTGCAGTGCTGCTACTTGCGTCGTCCACGACAGGCGACTCCTGGCGCGCTTCACCACGCGCCTGGTGTAGTTCGGCGTTTTCCTTCTGGAGACGCTCCATTTCTGCAGACATAGTCTGCATGGTGGCCTGCATCGTCCGGAACTGTTGCATGAACTCGTTGAACTCCGCCTGTTCCTTGTGTCGCAGACTTTGTCTAACGGGCAGGGGGTGGCTAGCGGTTTTTCTGACTTCGGTGAAAGCGTAAATGCTATCGTAGTCGGAGTGGAATAATCGGATCTATTCCACGGGCCGACCGCTTTACAGCCCACCAAGTCTATCGCTCCCCTTCTACAAACTACCCCGGAAACGCGAGGGTAACCTAGGAAAGTAGCTCTGATACCAAGTGTTATGAGTTGTGAAAGGAAAGAGTGCGCAGAATTCAATAACGCGGAAGTGATTACAACGTCTGCATGGTGCAAACAGCGAGGCCTAGGACTAATATAGCAAGGCCGAGGTCGCGGGGTCGCGAGATGGTTGGGTGCAGGTTCGGGGTTGGAAAACCCGAAGGCGACGCGGTGATGGTTCGGAAGGCGAGGTCGGCGGGCCGAGCCTGGTTTTCCGAAAACCGGGGTTGTACGCGTACAGTGTGACCCAGTAAGGAATCCGAAAAATTCCTTACAGCATGGAACAAGCGGGGGTTGGGTTCTACCAGTGGCAGGGAAGGAATTACTGGTTGGTTGGTACGGTAAACGATACACTTTCTTACATGCTAGTAAGAATTCCCCCTCCACATCCATGTTTTGATTGCCATATCCAACTAGACTTGCTCTAGCTTGCAGTTTGGTTGGGGAAGCGACTAGAGGAACACCAGATTCGAGCAGATACCATAAAGATGTCTTCCGTGGTGAAATACGACGATCCGCAAAAGAGGGAGGATCCATTAACCATACCCATGCACCTTGCAGTTGCTGCTGCAGTGCACCTAACGAAGTACAATGCTGTCACTACCATACATGGTCTTGGGGAGCCAGTAGCTGGTCGACACCTGGCGAGAGCAACCATTGCTCAAGTTCAGCACCGGGGGCCTCGTAGGAGCCGGGGTGGAAGCGGTGGAGGGAGAAGGGCGCTGTGAGGTCCCTCAGCAGCAGCGCCTCCACCGCTGCTTTCACCAGCGACGCCCCCTGCACCGGGCTGCGCTTGCCCCACCCCGTCACCACCGCTACCTTCTCCAGTCGCCGCCACAGTACCCGTAATTCGCTCGAGGATGCATTCGTTTGGTCCGGTTCACCTGATGCAGCTCCCTTTTTATTGGACTCTGATTCCCCTTCGATATGCACCGACCCCGCCGTGAGATTGGTTCCTCCTGCTCCTGTTCCCCTTGCCATTCCCATTGATGAATAAAACGCACCTGAAGCAGCATCTGAAGCAGTACCTGAAGCAGCAGAGGCCACGACAGCCTGCCGCATCTTCTCCAACGCCCACCAAGTCACTGTCACTGCTGTCCCTGCTGACATGCTGTGCAGGTCCAACAAACACTTCCCATGCTGCCCGTGAATTGCGGGCAGCGAAACGGTGTTGGGGAACAGCTGCAACCGTGTGTGGCAGAGGTCCCACATGCGGGCTGCCCGTTCATGCAGCCCTAATTTATGCAGGAATGAGATGCATGCCTCAGAAAAAGCACGGTGGTACATAACAACAGCCTTGCTACACACAGCCCCCCTCATCCTCCTCTCTATCTTCCGCCACCGCTCCTCCTCCCACTCCCCCACCCTCCCCCCCATCATTCTCGCAACAGCATCCCTCTTAGTCTTCCCACAGCCACCGTCTCCATTTCCTCCCTCACTCCCTCCCTCACTCCCAAACAGCCTCCTCCAAAGGCACGCGACACACAGACTGAGGAGCCTCAACCCCCTCCAAGAGCAGCAGGAGCACAGCATGGGCGGGATGCTCTGTCTCTTCCATCAGCCGCATCAAACGGGCCACACCGCTGCGAGCAGTGCAGGCAGTGCAAGCATGCAGCAGCATGGTGTAAGTCATCAAGTCAGGACGCTCGCCAACAGGCAAATTGAGCACTTTCCCTCGCACCAATTTCAGAGCCCGGCCTGGCCTGACTGGACCATCGCCACCCACGGTTTCGCCTGTGGAAACTGGGCCTTGGTCAGGCTTGTGCGTGCCGAGATCAGTGTGCTTTTCTCCTCCTGCCGTTATCCCCACCTGCTCCACCAGATCCCACCCGTTTTTGAACGCAGAGAGCACCTCCTCTGCCTCGTCAAACATCCCTGCACTCACAAACGCGAGCAGCAGCGAGTTGTACGCCGGCGCGTTGGGCGGGCACCCCGCGAGCAGCATGCGCTTGAACCATGCGGCCGTGCGCTCGGGGTTGCCAGCCTTGGCCCAGAAGTGCAGCATGGAGGATCAAGCTACAGCGTCCGGCTGCATCCCTGCCACCAGCATTGCCTCAAACGTGGCCTCTGCTTCTGACAACCGCCCTGCAAGGCCCAGCAGGTTCACTGCGCTCCTGTAGGTGATCATGTCTGGGGCCGGCCAAATGGACAGAGGGGAAGAACGTACGGTACTTGAACCTTGAGACACTTCAGGCAAGGCAGCCGGCGAGATCTGAACACCAATACCACTCCCCCCCTCTTCCCTTGTGTTTCCTTCACGCCCGCTCTGCCTTCCTCCTCCTCCTCCTCCTCCTCCTCCTCCTCCTCCTCCTCCTCCTCCTCCTCCTCCTCTCCTCCTCCTCTTCCTCCTCCTCCTCCTCCTCCTCCTCCTCCTCCTCCTCCTCCTCCTCCTCCTCCTCCTCCTCCTCCTCCTCCTCCCCCCCGACTTGTTCGAGCAGCAACAGCAGCCAGGCACATGCGGTCAAAAACTGCCATGGCGTCATCGATTCTGCCGGCGGTGCCATACACTTCCATGAGAACATTCGCAGAACGCACAGTGGGTGTCATTCCCCGTGAAATCATCTCCTTGAACACGGCCTCAGCTGCAGCGCTGTTGTTGAGACGGCCGTGGCAGGAGATGGCAGTGTTGTAAATAAACTCGTTGGGAATTTCTCCCGCCTTGCGCATCACATTGAACGCCTTGATCACGTCGTGGTACCGGCCCATGCGGAAAAGCACATCCACTCGAGCCCTGGTGCGAGCCAGGAGGGGAGTGGGCGTAGGGCATGGTGTGGAGGAGCGAGAGGAGCGAAACGCGAGAGGAGTGAGAAGGGAGAGGTGGGAAAAATATGGAAGAGCGCGATATTTCAGAGGAGCAAGAAGCGAAAACAGCGACTAAGCGTACCCAGAGACACCTACCCACTAGTAGAGCGACCATCCAAAACTCCGCAACGCTCAACCTCAGCCAGCGTCACACGAGCCTCCTCGAACCTGCCAGCACGAGCGTACGCGGCAGCAAGTGATTGCAGTGTGTACAAATTCGTGCCGCATCCATCCTCCCTCATTTCCTTCTCCGCACTCGCCAGCCCTGCAGCATCCTTCCCCCGCCCCAGCAGTCCAAAGAGGGTAGAGTACACATGGCCGTCCGGCTTCACTCCCTGCACGTCCTTTGCCCACCGAAAGAATGCCAGACCGACGTCAACGTCCCACAGAGTTTTGAGCACTTCGCTCACATGATACGGCACCAGCTTCTTTTGAGTCGACTCAAAAATCACCTCGTTACTATGATACGGCACCAGCTTCCCATCCAGCGTGCTGTTAGTGCCATTCTGAAACCTGCCTACGGACCGCCCTTCCCTGTCCTTGCTGCTTTCGCCCGGTGCTCTGATCCTGTCGTTGCTCCTTGTGGTCGTGATTCCGTTGCCGCCACTACTCATCAGCTCCCTCTCCCACTGCTGCTGCAGCACTGCCACCATCTCCTCTCTGCCCATTCGCCTACCCCTTGCGAAATGTCGAGTAGGGGGGATTGAAGGAGGACACGAGGGATCAGAGACAGAATGGGCAGAGGCAGAGTGGGCGGAACAGGAAGAAGCTGCAGAGGGCGAGGCAGGGTGGAGAGATGTGAGCATGCTGAGAAGGAACGCCACCATGCTCTTGTGCCATTCCTCATTCGCCGCTGCAGAACCTGCTGCTTGTCTCTCCTCTGCTCTCCCTCCTCTCCCCCCCACTCCCCTCATCCCTACCCGTCTTTCCGCCTTTGCTCTGTGTGCCACACCCCGTTCCCCCTCAGGCCAGGGATCCCGTTCCCAGTTGTTCGCCTCAACATCCCTCGCTTCACCCGTGACTGCGGCAGCTTTTAATGATGCTGTTGGTGCCGCTGTTGCCGGAGCTGCTGCATACGGTGCTGCTGCTGACAGTGCTGCCGGTGCTCCAGGAGAAGATGGATGCATGGGTGTCAGTGGCGCCGCTGCTGCCGTTGCCCGTCCACCTGCAGGTGAGCCTGATGCTGCCGTTGCTGCTGCCGAAGCTGCTGCTGTCGCTGGTGCGGCTGATGGTGCTGCTGATGCTGTTGCTGCTGCTGCGGAGCACAGACGATGCTCCAAAGCACGGCCTACCGCGCATGGCCGCCGAGTAGTGTGTCGAGACGCCTCATAACGAGGATCGCCGGCACCGTGGTGATTGGTGCAAGCTGCTTGCGCTTTCCGTTGCGACAGAGACGGCCGTGTGTGCGACGAATTCGCAGGAAAAAGCAGACCAAGCGACGGCTGGTGCGAGGGAATAGATAGAGGCTGCGACGAATAAGCGTCGGTTAAGGACGGTTTAGGAGCGCGTGACCCGCTAGCCTCTATGGCACGAACGCTCTTACAGACCGGTAAGACGAACCTAGGTCGAGACATGTTAGCGACTCGGCCCGATCTCTCATCTCCCGCTTTCAGGAATTTCAGTGGATCGAGCAGGAATTTGAAACATCGAGCATTGCTCAAAGAACACACTGGCCGAGACACTAGTAAAAAACGGTAGGTAAAACAAGCCAGGCAACGGCGTTTGAAAGGTTGGTTGGTTGGGGTTGGGGCGAGCAATTGGCCGAGAATTTGGGTGCCAAGTTAGGAAGGTTGAACCAATTGGAACCAGAGCGCACCGCGCAAAACAAAGGAAAAACCGAGGTTTGATGAGAAACCAAGCTTAGTTGTGATGAACGAAACCGCGCTAACCTGACCATAAACCGAATCGCACCACACGCAATTAGGCAAGTAGTGACCCCACAGGGCATCCCATCTCACCCGCTACACAACACAAATCGTCACCACTACAGAACCTACCCAACAACGGCCATGCTTATAGACAGTCTCCTAAAGCTATGTTTGTGGCGGTAATGTGCCGCTCATTTCTGCACCACCTAATTACCGCGGCTTTACCGCCGTGATTCACGCGCCTGTGCACCACGCTCTCCTGACCTGTAGGATAGTTCGAGCTGAAATTCAACACACGCCAGCAATCCGCGCCTGGTAACTTCATAACTATTCGCAATAGGTTCCGCCATCTTTTCGCGAAATGTCGCGTCCCGCGGGTTACAAGGGTTCGGGTCAGCTTCACGAAAGAAAGCATTCACCGGTAGCTTCGTCGTCCCCGTCCCCGTTCGTCCCAAATAGCAGCGGTAGCAACACTCGCAACTTGCCTGCTTCCAACCTTAGTAACCCGCGCAGCGTCTTACAGACTCACCACGCCTATTACTCGTCGCCGACCGATCACGGCGACTCTGACGACGCTCGCGAAACGTCGGGTGCAAGAGCGTTCGGTTTCGCCTCGGGCGCCGTTCTGTCGTCGCGCGTGCGCGCGACAGTCGCAGCGGTCGCAGGGCATCTGCAGCGCGTGCGAGCTACCGTCGCCGTGCGATTATCGCGGCTTTCGCGCGACCAGGCAGGAGCACTTGTAGCAATGCTCAGACCCCTCTAGATTTCCCTCCATTCTACTTCCTACTTAGCATTTCTTCTTCCTACTCCCTAGATTTCACTCCCTGAACTCTACAGCCATTATTATTTTCCCTATGTTCCACTCTCAAAATTTCACCCCCTGGATTTTATTCACAGCCACTTGTTGGCAGGTCGAACCTAGGTTTCCCCCTTCCCCCCTGCCATCCATCCCCATTACAGGTAGACGCGATAACAGTCCTAACAGCGGGCCTTGTAGCACTGGCGCTATGGGCGGCGCTGTGGTTGCAAGACGAAGTGCAGTTGCTAGCAGCACCGCAGGGCACGTGCCCCTCCCTCCCAGACTTTCCGCCAGAGGAGGCTGATGTGCTGGGGAGGGTGCCGCAGTATGGGAAGTTTGACCTAAGCGCGCCGATGGTGGGGAAATATCTAAAGCTTATACACAAGTACCTGGAGCCGTGGCAGCCTATACCGGTGAGGCTTATAAGGGGGATGTGGGAATGGGTGGGTTGCTGGGGGGTTGCTGGTGCAGCATGGGAAGGTTGAGCTGAGTGTGGTATAGTACGTGGAGCCGTGTCATTTCATTCCAGGGAATCGAATTTGGTTCGGGCCATACTGGATTCGTCACTCCCAAGGCTCACTACTGCTTGCTTTCAGGGAAATGATATTCCTAACCCAGCCCAACCTAATCCATGCTAATCCATCTCCCACCCACCATCCCAACCCGTCTCATCCCTCCCACCCCAACCCAACCCAGGGCATAGAGTCAGGTTTGGGCCATACCGGCTTCGTCACTCCCGAGGCTCTCTACCGCTTGGCTCGGCAGCCGTCGATCATGTCCTGTTGCGGCCATGTCAAGGTGCGGTTAAATTCTGTGCTTGAAAAACTTCTGGTAGATTTTTAACATTGATTCAAGCACGCTTGCCTCGGCAGCCGTCGATCATGTCATGTTCTGGCTGGCCATGTCAAGGCGTGTTACATCTCGTGATAGCGGCGTTTCATGTCAAGGTCTGTTACGGTTAGTGGGTTTCACGTCGAGGTGTGTTTCAGTTCGTCGGCGTTTTATGTCTACTACAGCGTTTTTTAGAGCATTTGCCGTTTGTCCGTCCGTGTTGCTGTTGCTTTGTTTCAATGCAGGTGATCAACGGAAAGGTCTTTTTCCGGTACGGCGGCTTCTGGCATGTATACTACCGCCTCAACCGCTTCCTGCAGACAGTCAAGATGATTCAGGTGAGTCAATGAGTCAAATGAATCAAGATGTTCTAGTAGATTCAGGTCAACTTGTGACAGCTGAATTGATCAGAAGGCTTCTGGCATGTATACTACCGCCTCAACCGCTTCCTGCAGACAGTCAAGATGATTCAGGTGAGTCAATGAGTCAAATGAATCAAGATGTTCTAGTAGATTCAGGTCAACTTGTGACAGCTGAATTGATCAGAAGGCTTCTGGCATGTATACTACCGCCTCAACCGCTTCCTGCAGACAGTCAAGATGATTCAGGTGAGTGAGTCAATGAGTCAAATGAATCAAGATGTTCTAGTAGATTCTGGTCAACTTGTGACAGCTGAATTGATCAGAAGGCTTCTGGCACGTCTACTATCGCCTCAACCGCTTCTTGCAGACAGTGAAGATGATTCAGGTGAGTTGAGATAGTGTGAGGCACGCACAATAATGTAAGCAGGTCAGGAGGTGACAGCTAGAATAACTGGAAGGCTTCTGGCATGTCTACTGCCGCCTCAACCGCTTTCTGCAGACAGTGAAGATGATTCGGGTGAGTCTAGAAGCGTGAATGAGGAAGATACAAGGTGAGGTGAGTCAAGGGCTGACATGTGAAACGAATGGAAGGCTTCTGGCACGTCTACTATCGCCTCAACCGCTTCTTGCAGACAGTGAAGATGATTCAGGTGAGCCATTTTGAGTCAATCTAGTCAAGATGTCCTGAGTGAATTCAGGTGAAGAGGTGACAACTGGATTGGTTGAATGGCTTCTGACTCCAACTGCCAGTGCTTCTGATTCAAGTGCTTTTTGCAGACAGTGAGAATGAAGAAAGTCAAGTTGATTCAAGTGAGATCATTGCACGACGCAGGCTTATGCCACACCATGTATCGTGCCTACCACGGTCGGCGTTTTAATCTCCCTCCCCAGTTCCTCTCTGTAGTCTCTTCCTTCCTTTAGACGTCCTTTGAAGTAAGCGTGTTTTGACGTCTCGAATCATTCTCTGTAGTCTCTCCCTTCCTTTAAACGTCCTGCATTCCTCCTCACTGCCTGCAGGCAGGATGCAATAGATGTGTACGGTTTGACAGATCTTTGACTCGATATAGTAGTCAACACATGCGACCATCCGCAGCCGTTCTACAGCAGCCTCTGGGCCGGCCAACTGTGCTGCTTACCCTCCCTCGTTTCTCTCCCTTCCCCCTTTGCCATACTCCCTCCTCCCACCACCAGGACGCTATAGACGTGTACGGTTTGACAGGCCTCCGTTCCTCCTTGCCCGTTGCAGGACACAATTGACGTGTACGGCCTAACAGACCTTCGGCTAGAGATGATAGCCAACACGTGCGACCACCCGCAGTCCTTCTACAGCAGCCAGCCACTGGACCAACCGCTCGGGTTACCCCTTCCTTCCCCCTTTTCTTTCTTTCTCCCGTTCTCCGGCTTTCCTCTTGTCTTTTGCAGGATGCAATAGACGTGTACGGCTTGACAGACCTTCGACTAGAGATGATTGTCAACACGTGCGACCACCCGCAGTCGTTCTACAGCAGCCACTGGTCCGACCGCGCTGGTTACCCTGTGATGAGCATGGGCTTTACGGTTGACACCATGGACATACCCATCCCTGACCCGCTCGATTTGACCGAGGATTACACGCCCGATCTCAGCACGCAGGTACGTTGTGCTGTGAGAATGACAACAGCAAGGGCTCAGGTGTGTGTGGTATGTAAGCCACTGATCTGATTGTGCTGGTTACCCTGTGACGAGCATGGGCTTTACAGTCGACACCATGGACATACCCATCCCCGACCCACTTGATCTGACAGAGGGATCTCAGCACCCCAGTGTGGTATGTGAGCCATTCACCAACGTCAGGTTTGACATGCTGGACGGCAACCGGGGCGCCAACTCCTGCCCCCTTCTGCTCCATATACCCTTCAATCCTCAGGTACCCTGGGAACGCAAGGAGGCCTGGGCATTGTTCAGGGGCAAGACGACCAACTTTGACATGCTGCATGGCAACTGGGGCACCAACCCCTGCCCCCTTCTTCTCCATATGGCCTTCAATTCCCTCAGGTTCCCTGGGAAAGAAAGGAGGCACGAGCGGTGTTCAGGGGAAAGACGACCAACTTTGACATGCTGGACGGTAACTGGGGTGCCGCCAACCCCCGTGTGCGGCTGCACCGGCTGTCCGACGTGCACTCTGCTCTGATGGAGGCTCACATAAATGCGAGTGTATTGATGTCAACTCAGTGTCTTGTTGACCCCCTGATTGCCACATCCCACACAATCCCCAGGTTCCCTGGGAGAGGAAAGAAGCACGAGCGGTCTTCAGAGGCAAGACGACCAACTTTGACATGCTGGACGGCAACTGGGGCGCCAACCCGCGTGTGCGGCTTCACCGGCTGTCAGACGTGCACTCGGCACTGATGGAGGCTCACATCAACGCGTGGAGCCATGCCAAGCCCGCGGTTATTAAAGCCATGGCTGAGGACGGGTTGTTGCTGGCCAAACGCATGAACTTCACCCAGTTCAATGCATTCAAGTACCAGGTGAGAGGAAGATGGGGGGGAGAGGGAGGGGGAGAGAGAGAGAGGGAGAGCCAGTGAGGGGGATGACATGCAGGAATTAACGCTGCAGGGCTTGCGGAGTGGTATGGTCGAACTTGCTTTTGAGTCGACTCAAAACCTTGCGGAGTCGTGTGGTCGAACTTGCTGAGCATCCGCCAATGCTGCCACTAATCTCTCGTGCTCTCGTCAGTCATGTTCTTGCCTCTCGTGCTCTCTTCCCTTCCATACCCCCATCTTTAAACACACACCTTCCCCCCCCTCCCTACTAACTCTCAGGTGATCGTGGATGGTGGTAGTGGCAGCTGCAGGACCGGAGTGCTGGAACCAAAGCAACTGAGCATCTGCCAGGAGTCGCCCCTCTTTCAGTTCTACGAGCCACTGGCCACTCCCTTTCCTCCCCATTCCTGCGCTTCATTCCCTCCTTGTTCAGGTGATCGTAGACGGTGGTGGAGGCAGTTGCAGGACATGCGGAGTGCTGCGATCGAATCAACTGAGCATTCGCCAGGAGACCCCCCTCTTCCAGTTCTATGAGCCTCTGTTGGAGGATGGGGTGCACTGGCTGGTTACCACTCGCACGTGAGTAACCACGATGCCTTCTGGTAACCCCATAACCCATTACCACACAAACGCCCCTCTTCCTGTTATACGAGCCACTGCTAGAGGACGGGTTGCACTCGCTGGTTACACGCACACGTGAGTAACCATGCCTGTTGGTAACCAGGTAACCACGACAGGCGGCTGTACTGGGGCCGATGTGAGGCGGCTTAACAACCCCTTTCCACCCCTCTCAATCCCCCTGCAACCCTCAGGTTCTCCGACCTCCCTGCTAAGATTCGCTGGGCCCAGGAGAACGACGATGCAGCGCAGAGGTTGGTGCATGCAGCGAACCACATGGCGCAGTATGCGTGCACGTGGAGTGGCAGACGGCTCTACTGGGCGCTTCTGTTGGTGAAGTACCATGATGTGCTGCAGGACCCCTCGGCCATCACCGAACCCACAGCCAACGAGATTTGCACCAAGCAGTGAGTGGCGTGGTGATGGTTTGTTTGTGTGCGCTCCCTGCAAGCCTGTGCACGTGAGTGTGGCCTGTGTGCTTGCACGTGGAGTGGCAGGCGCCTGTACTGTGCGCTGCTGCTGGTCAAGCACCATGTCGTTCATAAGTGCATTTTTGAGACGTCTCAGAAATTCACCTCCTTTTTCTCACGTGTTCTGCTGTGCTGTGCTCTGCTGCACTGTGTTCTGCTGCACTGTGCTCTGCTGCACTGTGCTCTGCTGCACTGTGCTCTGCTGCACTGTGCTCTGCTGCACTGTGCTCTGCTGCACTGTGCTCTGCTGCACTATGTTCTGCTGCACTGTGCTCTGCTGCACTGTGCTCTGCTGCACTGTGCTCTGCTGCACTGTGCTCTGCTGCACTGTGCTCTGCTGCACTGTGCTCTGCTGCACTGTGCTCTGCTGCACTGTGCTCTGCTGCACTGTGCTCTGCTGCACTGTGCTCTGCTGCACTGTGCTCTGCTGCACTGTGCTCTGCTGCACTGTGCTCTGCTGCACTGTGCTCTGCTGCACTGTGCTCTGCTGCACTGTGCTCTGCTGCACTGTGCTCTGCTGCACTGTGCTCTGCTGCACTGTGCTCTGCTGCACTGTGCTCTGCTGCACTGTGCTCTGCTGCACTGTGCTCTGCTGCACTGTGCTCTGCTGCAATCAAGCACCAAACAGACGGTACGATCCTCATGCCTCTGTCTTCCTTCCCCGTTCTTGCTCATCCCTGCTTTCAGCACAGGCCCTTATTACAGCCCTTTCCAAATGCCACCAACCCTGCTCTGGTGCAATGTGCCCACCCCGACGCATCCAAGCACCAGCTAGACTGCCCTTTTCTTCCCCTCTCCCTCTCCCTGCCCCCTCATCCCGCCCACAACTGCTGCTTTTTCCATTTCTCCAGCCCCCTCCCAACGCCACCAACCCTGCTCTGGTGTACTGTGCTGACCGTGATGCACCCAAGCACCAACCTGAGTGCACATCTCTCATGCCCCTGTCTCCCCTCCCCTCTTCTTGCCCCTACCCTTGCTTCTCCCGGCTGTTATTCCAGGCCCCTTCTCCAGCCCCCTCCCAACGCCACCAACCCTGCTCTGGTGCACTGTGCCGACCGCCACACGCCCAAGCACCAACCTGATCGTTCGTTCTTCATGCTTCCATCTCTCTGCTACTCCCTCCCCCCGACCAATGGTGCTTGCGTCCCAGACCCCTCCTACAGCCTCCACCCAACGCCACCAACCCTGCTCTGGTGCACTGTGCCGACCCAGAAGCACCCAAGCACCAACCCGATTGCGCCTTCTTCTGCGCGAAAGCCACCATTCCCGACTCGGGTCTCATCTGGCTGCGAGCAGACGTGCTGAGAGGACTAAAGAAAATCGGCCCTCCGTGATTGCTGTCTACCAGTAGTATAGTTGGAAACAGGTTTTACACACCCAAACACCATCACGACTAGCAAGTGTGTGCGCCCTTTTCTGCGCCAAAGCCACCATTCCCGTCCCGGATCGAGGCTCATCTGGTTGGAGCAGACGTGCTTCGGGGGCTGAAAAAGATCGGCCCTCCATGAATTTTGTAGGATAAAGTCGGATAAAGTTGGATAGGGGGGGCAGAATTTACATACACAAGCACCAGCCTGTTTCCGCATTCTCACCATACCATACCCAAGTCGGGGCTGATCTGGCTGTGTGCAGAATGCGTTGTGCTAGTTTTATTTTAAGTACCATGTGTTATGCATTCGGGAACCTTTTCAATATGGGCGTTTCCAGAATAAAGCTTTTGTATACATTTGAAAATGGGGGGTTCTAAACTTTTGAAATGTATACGAAAGCTTTAAGAACTCCCAAATACTATAAGCCACCTGTTTGTTACAGGGGGTTTTACTGTTCATTCCGAACAGTACTTTTCCCAACCCATCCAACCTTATCTTCCTAGATTTCCATGTGCCACGTGGCACTCTACTTTTCTACCTTCACAATTCCTAGTCCCACAATCTACTTTCCAACCTTGTTTCTTGCATGCTATATCAACCTTGCTTGTAATCCCTCATATCAACCAATTCTCATTCAACTCTTCTTCAATTACTCAGTAACTTCTTCGCCTATTTCGCCAATAGTCTTTTCGCCAAAGCCTTCCGCCGCGCTTTATCCTCGACTTAGTCGACCCCGCTAATTCTTTAGCGGACTTAGGCCGTCGGGCCTAACACTTGGTATCAGAGCCTTCGCGGGGAGCGACTTCCAACGAGCGACCGTCGACGACGAGACTACGCCGTCATCGTCCCGCGGTGCCGACTTGCAGACTTGGAGTCGTCGAGCCAACATGGACGAGACCATGAACGCTCTCCCCCAAGACATGGGCAACGCGCTTGCCGAACTCATGCGCCAACTTCAAGAGTTGACGTTGGAAAATCGTCAGGTACGAGCTGAAATGCAACAGCTTCGTGAATTGGCTTCTAACCCCCATGGTCATGCCGCACCAACTCCTGCACCCACCACGTCGACTGGCGCGGAAGCGCTGCCGGAACGTCGAAGCGCACTCAAGCCGCAGAAACCGGAGTCGTTCGACCCAAGTCAGCGCGACGCGAACGTGCGGACGTGGCTCTTCATGCTCAACAACTACTTCGCCGCGAGCGGGGTGCAAGAGGCGGACGCGCAGCAGCGGATTGAGTATGCCGTGACGCTGTTGAAGGGGCCGGCCTTGGAGTGGTGGCGCCAACTTACGCAGACTGCTGTTAGAAGGGCTCAGACGGACGGGCATCAACAGGGCGTGGGGCATGCAGCTGCAACTTCGAGCTTAGGGAGTTTAGCTTTGGGTGTTACCACGGTTCCGACTTCATGGGAAGGATTTGAAGCGGCGCTGAAAAGTAGGTTCGACTTGGTGAACGCCTCCGAAGCTGCTAGGAAGCGTCTGCGTCATTTCCGACAGATAGGAAACGTCCAGGAGTACACACGACGGTTCTTGAGCATCTGCAACGAAATAGACGACATCACGGAAGCAGAGATGCGCGATCGCTACCTCGAAGGGTTGAAGCCGGACATAGCGGAGGTTATAGCGATTCACGGGTTGTCCACCTTCGAGTCAGTAGTCGCAGCAGCAGAACGCGTCGACGCAGTACGAAGCCGACGGGGTCGTGACGATCGCGATAGGGGATACAGCAGACCGATCAACGACGCTCGATCGAGGGACGGACCATCGCCCATGGAGATTGGTGCAGTTAACAGTGACGGTTCACAGCGGACGGGTTTTAGGGGGAACTGTTACTACTGCAAAAAGCCGGGTCACATGAAGCGGGACTGCCCACAGTTCAAGGAGCAGCAGCAGGGAAACGGAAACCGCCAGTAGATAGCGGGTCGCTAGCTGGTGTGGAGGTTCCCGTACCCGCCACGTCTACCAACGTAGAGGAGACGGCCTTGCAGCAGTCATCTACGGAGAACTCGGTAGACACTGTTGACCGACCAGTCGTGCTTCTAGGGAAGCTTCGCGGAGTTCCTGTTAAGATTCTCGTCGATAGCGGAGCTAGCCACTCGTTCGTTTCGTCTTCATTAGTTAGTCGTCTCCATCTCGAAGCAGATACGGCAGTCAACTTCAAGGACGCTCGCATGGTAGATGGGACGCCGCTTCACATAGGACCAGTCATTCGCAAGTTGCGCGTAGTGCTAGGACCGATCACGGTTAGACGTGACTTCGACTCTGCAACACTGGACGGTTACGACTTCATCTTTGGGAGAGATTGGCTACGCACGGTTAGTACTCAGTTCGATTGGGCTCATGGAGGCTGCAGTGTCAAGGTAGACGGGGAGTTCCGGGAGCTGCCACAGTGGAGCGATGGGGCCACATCATCCACAGCTATCATTAATGCTGTTCGTGTGCGACAGTTAGTGAAGCGTGCGGCACGGATCTTTGCAGTTTTCCTTGAGGAGGTGGAAGCTGAGGAGGGGAAAGGAGGGAGTGCAGCAGTTAGTGAGAAGACGACATTTCCTGCTGAGGTGAGTGCACTGTTAGCAGAGTTCGCAGACGTCTTCCCCGACGAGTTGCCCCCAGGGTTACCTCCCAGCCGAGCAGTAGACCATCGAATAGAGTTGGAGCCGGGGAGCAGGCCAGTAGCGAAGCCGCAGTGGAGGTTGAGTCCAGCAGAGACAGAGGAGATGACGCAGCAGGTTAGGCACTTTCTCGCGCAGGGGTTCATACAGCCATCTAGATCGCCTTGGGCAGCACCGATCCTGTTCGCGCCTAAGAAGGACGGGGGGTTACGGATGTGCATAGATTACCGCGCACTGAACGCCGCCACCGTCAAGAATAGATTCCCGGTGCCGAGAGTAGAGGATCTTCTCGATGCAGTGCAGGGCGCTAGAGTCTTCTCCAAGATCGACCTTCGTTCGGGTTACCACCAGATTCGCGTAGTTCCAGAGGACCAGCACAAGACGGTGTTTCGTACGAAGCAGGGGTTGTACGAGTTTAGGGTTCTACCGTTCGGTTTGACCAACGCCCCAGCAACGTTCCAGACGCTCATGAACACAGTCCTCTCGGAGTTCCTAGGTTCGTTCGTCGTAGTTTACCTAGACGACATCCTCATCTTTTCCAAGTCGAAGGAGGAGCACGTGCAGCACTTGCAGAGGGTCTTTGAGGTCTTGCGGAGGGAGAAGCTGTACGCGAAGCAGTCGAAGTGCGAGTTCTTTCTCCCCGAGGTCGAGTTCCTAGGACACGTCGTATCCGCTAGTGGCGTTAGGACCGACCCGAAGAAGATCGCAGCCGTACAGGATTGGGTGGCACCGACCTCAGTCAAGGAGTTGCAGAGCTTCCTCGGATTCGCTAATTATTACCGTCGCTTCGTTCAAGGTTACGCATCGATCGCTAGTCCACTCACCGACCTACTTCGGAAAGGCGTAGAGTACGTTTGGGGTCCAGCGCAGCAGCAGGCATTCGAGTAGATGAAGCAGTCGCTCACGTCTTCACCGACACTGTCGTACCCCGATCCCACTCGCCCGTACGTTGTAGTGACCGACGCTTCCGATCAGGCCATAGGTGCAGTCCTTCTTCAGGACCAGGGACGCGGGTTGCAGCCGATCGCGTACGAGTCGCGTAAGCTTAGGGGAGCGGAGCTGAACTATCCGATTCACGACAAGGAGGCGCTCGCGATCATCCATGCGTATAAGGTGTGGAGGTGCTACCTAGAGGGGGCAGATAGTGTTATACGCACGGACCACTGTTCGCTTCGTTTCCTCAAGTCGCAGCCGCAGCTGAGTCGTCGCCAGGCTAGATGGATGGAGTTCATGGAGGGGAGTTTCCACTACAGGATAGAGTACAAGCCAGGCGTTCGCAACCCAGCAGATCCGCTCACTCGCCCTAGTTGCCAGCTCGCTAGTCTCACAGTCACTGCCGGCCATCCACTTCTCACAGCACTCTTCGAGCACGGTTACACAGTCGATCCCGATTTCACACCGCAGCCACCCGCAGGAGCAGAGGTGCAGGGTAGTGTCTACATACGGAAGGGTACAGCACGGATTTGGGTTCCAGCCTACCGCCCTCTTCGACAGCTTCTTCTCTCGGAGGCGCACGATGTAGTTAGCGCGGGTCACTTCGGAGCAGACAAGACGGCTAAGACGCTTAGTCGCACGTACTACTGGCCAGGGCTTGCAGCAGACGTAGAGGATTACATTCGCTCGTGCGACACGTGTCAGCGTACGAAGTCCTCTCGCCAGCGCAAGGCAGGATTCCGATTCCACCGCCCGACCGCCCTTGGCAGGTAGTTACCATGGATTTCATCATGGCTTTACCGCGCACAGTTAGGGGTCACGACGCCATCTTCGTTGTAGTCGACAAGTTCTCTCGAGCAGCGCACTTCATCCCCACGCACGGCCAGGTCACAGCAGAGGAAGCCGCGACGCTGTTCGTAGATAACGTAGTCCGACTGCACGGGGTTCCCGATTCCATCATCTCAGACCGCGACCCTCGTTTCACTTCGAAGTTCTGGAAGCAGCTTTTCGCACTGTTTGGGACTCGCTTAGCCATGTCATCTGCGTACCATCCAGAGACAGACGGACAGACTGAGCGCGTGAACCAGACCTTGGAGCAGATTCTTCGTAGCATCACGATGCACGATGCAGCAGCATGGGACAAGAAGCTGAGCATGGCAGAGTTCGCATACAACAACACGCATCACTCCGCCACAGGCATGTCACCGTTCTTCGCACTGTACGGTCAGCACCCCAATGTCCCCACTCGTGTCGATCTCACACCCACTGTCCCTCGTGCGGACAATTTCCACCAGCACCTCACCTTCATTCACGACCACGTGAGGAAGCACCTTGAGCTTGCAAATGCACGCATGGCACGCACCACCAACCGCAGTCGTCGTGAGGTGTCGTTCGCAGTCGGCGACCGTGTTCTTCTCGATAGCCGCAACCTCCGACTGCCACAGGACGGCAAGCTTCGCCCACGTTTCATTGGTCCATTCGTCATTGAGCGCGCACTTGGTCCAGTCGCATACCGCCTTCGTCTTCCCGCTCATTTCCGCATGCACCCATCATTCCACGTGTCTCTCCTTCGTCCATACACCGATCCCAACTCCACCTTCTCGGGCCGTGATCGCACTCCACTGCCGGTAGCTGTTGACACCGACGAGCCCGACTACCAGATCCAGCGCATCCTCAGGCACCGTCGCCGTCTGCAGGGAGGTGTCTCCTTCGTCGACTTCTTGGTTCGTTGGCGTGGTTACGATGCAGCCGACGACAGCTGGGTTCCTTCGTCCTCGCTGTCTCCTGACAACGCTTGCCTCAAAGCGTACCTTCAGTCTGCAGGCGCCGCGGACGTCGCCTCCTTGGGAGGGGGGTAGTGTTACAGGGGGTTTTACTGTTCATTCCGAACAGTACTTTTCCCAACCCATCCAACCTTATCTTCCTAGATTTCCATGTGCCACGTGGCACTCTACTTTTCTACCTTCACAATTCCTAGTCCCACAATCTACTTTCCAACCTTGTTTCTTGCATGCTATATCAACCTTGCTTGTAATCCCTCATATCAACCAATTCTCATTCAACTCTTCTTCAATTACTCAGTAACTTCTTCGCCTATTTCGCCAATAGTCTTTTCGCCAAAGCCTTCCGCCGCGCTTTATCCTCGACTTAGTCGACCCCGCTAATTCTTTAGCGGACTTAGGCCGTCGGGCCTAACATGTTTCAAGAATCGTCTCACTCATGAACGAGTACAATTGCCACCAAGCACTGAACGCAGCTCTAAGCTTCTATCCCCTTAGGGCTTCCTCTCTCATTTCCCATCCCTCCCTACCAACAACATCGATAATCTGAACCAGTAGATTATGCGTAGACGAGGAGCGAGACCAGCAGGGTGGCGAAGAGGCCAGTCGATATGCTCGCAGGAGATACGAGCGATCCTGTTACGGGAAACCAGCGGGAGCGAAAAAAAATAATGATTTAGGACATCCAGCAATGTGGGTTCAAACGACTTCCCTTTCGTGAGCATTGTTTTCTCCAGGTAAAAGAAGGAAAAAATAAATGTGGTGCCATCCAGCATGCTTGGTTGCGGGATTACGGCCGCGATTATGTCCAGGTTTAATGTAAGACAGAGGGTGCCTAGTAACAACAGCCACTGTACCTACCAGCAGGCTTGGGTGCGGGCGGAGCGGCCTGTTTAACGGTCACTGTTCCGTCAGGATTCACCGTGAATCCCGGCGTCTGAATCCCGCCAGCGCCGGCGCCACCAGTACTGATGTTGAGCCCGCCGGGGAGCGTAATCCCGACGCCAGGGTTGACGGTTGTTCCGTTAGAAGTGACGGTCCCGTTCGGATAGACGGTAAAACCGCCGGCAGATACAGATCCGTCCACGTTCGTCGTGGGGGTGATCGTCTGACCGTCACCGTTTAAAATTGTGCCGTTCGGAAAGAAGGTCGTGCCGTTTACCGTCACGCTACAGTCCTCCGCGTCGGTTGAATAACTGTTACCGTTCACCGAAACGTTTGGGCCGACGGTAACGGTTTGAGCGGCTGCACGATTGACGGCTGGCGACAAAACCGCTGCGAGGAGTAGAAGCATTGCGAGCACGAAGGGACGAGACGCCATGTCGAGCTAGTCCCAAATTCAGACGTGTGAGAACAAAGGAGTAGCTTCTGGATGGTTAATGATGGATTAACAAATGATGGATGAACAACGCAACGTAATGGCACTCTGCGTTGAGCTGAAGGGCTGTGCGAAATTGGTCTGTTTGGCTCAAGGGACATCTGTTCGAGAGATATTAGAAAATAATTGTGGACGGGAACGTTTCGACACCATCCCTATCGAACACGCAAGTGGTGAGGGTAGACTTCCTCGCTCCCTCCCTCCGTCCGTCCCTCCCTCTGTCCATCCCTCCCTCCGTCAGTCCCTCCATCTATTTGATGCGGTAACGCTCAGATTGCTTCCGCCTTCTTGGGAAGCCGTAGAGCAAAACACGCTAAATTTGGAAACACGCAATAGAACCTTGCGTTTCCTTTCCTCCTCGCAAAGAGCACCGACCAACAACGGCTCCAACGTCTTCTTCTACCTTCACTGCCGCAACGCTGACAAGTTTCCCCCGACCAGAACTGAAGCCCATCACTGCGGATCAGAATAGGACAGGGATGTTGCTGCCACTTTTGCTTTGCCACTGTAAAGCCTTGTAAAAATGCTTTGGGACTGCAAACGCAACCAGTCAAGTTCTGTTCCAATATCGAGTGTGCTTGTTGTGGAGACCACGTGGCTGTAATTTGCTCGATTTCTGAGGTTTCCGAGACAGTACAAATCGGTGACTCGTGAACGTGTTTAAACCGCTTTAAACCGACTGTAAGAAGGCATCGGTGTTGCACGAGAGGTTACCACGATATACGAACAAAAACTTGTTCGGGAAATTCAGGACGCATCAACTCCCACAAAAATCGGCGATCAATCCTGCGCGGGATCAGATTTTGACTGGGTTGGAAGAGGCTTGTAAACAATTTGGATGCATTTGCAGGATTTCAGTACGGTGGACGATCGATATGGCACGATCGATCGCCGTATGTTGCAGGAGTTGACGCGTCCTCAGAATGCCCCGCCTTCCTCGCGATTTGGATGTGGCCTAGAGTGATGTCGCTGTATCATAACCTCGTTAGTAAGATCTGGCGAGATTGCCGCTCGTCTCCTCCCGTGCTTACCTCTTTCCCGTGCCGCGCCGCGTTATCGCTCAATCAGCGACCGTCCGATTGTTAATGATCGCACTGGGGGATTGTACCTCAAGCTTTTGTTAATAACCAGTAGAACGCAACTCATACTGTTGCATTAGCTTGCACTATCCAATCAGTTCTAGTACCCGTAAATACATGAAAGCTTCAGTATACGGGGCCAACAGGCTCGTGATAGGTCATTCGACATACATCCAGTCATGTCTGCCTCTCAACATCAGCTGCAGCGACGCCAGAGAAGGGTCAACTGGTCACAGCCAGATCTGGGACGCATGCCACGTCATCCCGAGGTATACGAACCGTGCGACGACTCCTTCGCCCTCGCCGACGCCATCGCCGCGGACATTGCCCGGTTCTACCCGTCGCTTGCGACTTGCGCCAGCGACAACACTCCGTCATCCGACCAAGCCCTTCCGTCATCGTCCATCTCACAAAACCCCCCCGCGTCCCCACCCGCACATTCGCCCACGTCCGTTAACCCTCCGCGTGCCCACCTGACTTCCTCTGGCCGTCCGTCGTTCCCTGCTCTGGTTCTCGAGCTCGAATCCGGTAGCGGCTTCGTTCTTACATCAGTGGCTCTCGCCCTCCGCGCCCTCTCTGCTCCTTCTGCCCCCGCTGTCATCGCAAGGAGCAGCAGTGCTGCTAGCAGAGCTGGCAGTGCTGATGCTGCTGATGCTGCTGGTGCTGACGGTAGGGATGCTAGCAGTGGTGCTGCTGCTCCTAGTGCTACTGTCTCCCTTGCCTCTCAATCCGCATTTCTTGCAGTGGACATTAATCCCCATGCCGCGGACATCACCAGACAAACCCTAGCAGCCCACAGCATTCCAGCGGACGTCCTTTTATCGGATCTCGGATCGACCCTTATAACGAGGATGGCAGGCCAGGTAGACATTCTCATTTTCAACCCACCGTACGTCCCCACTTCGCCGCAAGAAGTGCACCGCCCGGGAATCACGCAAGCCTGGGCGGGAGGGGATCGCGGGAGGGAGGTAATCGATCGAGCTTTGGCGGTCTCGGCAGAGCTGTTGTCGCCTAGGGGAGTGTTTTACCTGCTTGTTGTGGCGGAAAATGACCTGGAGAGGTGCGGGAGAGGATGAGAGGGTTGGGGTTCGAAGGAGAGGAGCTGCTGAGGAGAGGGACGGAAGAGGAGGTTATAGTGGTGCTCAAGTTCTGGAGAGTTTAATTACTGCGGGACATCTGTTTCCTCCCTGTGGACGACTCTTCTCGAGCCGAGGAGGTGGCAGGAGTGCCGTTTGGTATATTCCGGACCCCAGCCAATGAGTGGGAGCCCTCCATCTGGGGGGGCTACATTTCTGCCTTCGCATGCGCTAGGTGTGTAGTCAACACGCTCTCTCGCCCTTGCTCCTCCTTCACTCTCTCTCTCTGTTGCTGCTGTGCTTGCCTTTCTATCCTTCCCATTCCCCGATCGCCATCCCACATTTCTGGCTTATACTTATCGGGTAACAGTTTTGCCGAACATTAGTCGGATCCTGATGATCCTCGTTTATCCAATCAATTTTGCAGGCTCTATCACGACCTCTCCCCATGTCCTCTTGATACGAAGGAGCAATGTCCCGCTATTGCAAAGTGAGTAACACTCCCATGTGTGAGCTACATAACTGATTGTTTCAATAAAGAGTGCTAGATTTATTTAGCTAACTGTGGTATCAGACACTCCATCTGCACATCTCACTCTCATACTTCTGGTCGTGAATCACGTATGCAGGTTAGGAACGTACTGGAACAGGTTACGAGCAGCCTTTTTCATCCACCGTGCTTTGCTATCTGCACTAATGTGAGTAGCACTGCACATTGTTCTGCAGATGGGCATTTTATTGTGGAAAAGTGGGGCTACAAAGGCGGCTTTTCATTCCATGTACTTTCCACCATCCGTTTTGTATGTGCAGGGTGCAGGGGCACTTCTCTGATGTGTTTGAAACGCAATTGGTTTGAGGTTTACAAAGATACCAATACACATCAGAACCATTACAAATTACTCTGGAAACAATGCAGAAACATCTTTTTTACATGTAGTTTCTAATACCCCCCCCTATCTGGCCAGATTGGGCCACTCCCCACCTTTCCTAATCCCTCAGTCGACCTCCTCAATCTTCGGCTCGTCACCCCTGCTGGAAGAACCCATAGGCACATCCCCCATGCCTCCCGCCCCTGGCATTGGTCCAGCCCCAGCCTGATACATTTTCGCGATGATCGGGTTACAAATGCCTTCGAGCTCCTTTTGCTTGTCCTCAAATTCGTCCACGTCGGCGAGCTGGTTCTTATCCAGCCAATCAATCGTCTCGTCAACCGCTTTCTCGATCGCCTTCCTATCTTCAGGCGAAAGCTTCCCCGCCAACTTGTCGTCGCGAACTGTGTTTCGCATGCCGTACGAATAGTTCTCCAGCGCGTTCTTCGCCTCCACGCGTTTCTTGTGCTGCTCGTCCTCATCCTTGTATTTCTCCGCTTCCTCCACCATCCGCTCGATTTCCTCCTTGCTCAGCCGACCCTTATCATTCGTAATAGTAATCTTTTCTTCTGCCCGGTAGTCTTGTCCTCCGCACTCACATTCAAAATGCTATTCGCGTCGATGTCGAATGTCACATTGATCTGCGGCACGCCACGTGGCGCCGGCGGAATCCCCGAGAGCTCAAACTTTCCGAGCAGATTGTTATCCTTGGTCCGAGCGCGTTCGCCTTCGTACACTTGAATCAACACCCCGGGCTGGTTATCCGAAAACGTCGAAAACACCTGCTCCTTTTTCGTCATGATTGTAGTGTTCCTCGGAATGAGCACCGTCATCACCCCTCCAGCCGTCCCCAATCCAAGCGACAGCGGCGTCACGTCGAGCAGCAGCAGATCCTGCACCTTCTCATTCCCCTCGCCGCTCAGAATCGCCGCCTGGACCGCCGCGCCATACGCGACGGCCTCGTCGGGGTTGATGCTCTTGCATAGCTCATTTCCATTGAAGTACTCCTGCAGCAGCTGCTGCACCTTGGGAATGCGAGTAGAGCCGCCGACGAGCACCACGTCGTGGATCTGAGCCTTAGACATTTTCGCGTCCTTGAGGCACTTCTCCACCGGATCCATGCACTTGCGGAACATGTCCATGTTGAGTTCCTCGAAGCGCGCCCGAGTGATGGTGGTGTAGAAATCGATTCCCTCGTAGAGCGAGTCGATCTCGATGGTTGTTTACGCGGTGGAGGAGAGAGTTCGCTTGGCGCGCTCGCAGGCCGTGCGAAGTCGGCGAAGAGACCGCGGGTTGTTACTCAGGTCCTTCTTGTACTTTCGCTTGAACTCCTGAACGAAGTGCTGCACCATGCGATTGTCGAAATCCTCGCCACCCAAATGCGTGCCACCAGCCGTCGCTTTCACTTCGAAAATGCCATCCTCGATCGAGAGAAGCGACACATCGAAAGTACCGCCGCCGAGATCGAAAATGAGCACGTTCTTTTCCGACGAGCTGCTGTTCTTCTTATCGAGCCCGTACGCGATAGCAGCTGCAGTCGGCTCGTCAATGATCCGCATCACGTTCAGCCCAGCGATCACACCTGCGTCTTTCGTCGCTTGGCGCTGAGAATCGTTGAAATAACCAGGAACCGTCACCACCGCATTTTTCACGTTAGTCCCAAGGTAAGCCTCTGCGATCTCCTTCATTTTCGTCAGCACCATGGACGAAATCTCTTCCGCGGCGAATTGCTTCGTCTCGCCCTTGTACTCGACTTGGATCATCGGCTTCTCTCCCGCGCCGGCGATCACCTTGAACGGCCACAGCTTGATGTCGTTTTGCACGGGCGCGTCGGAGAACCGCCGTCCGATGAGACGCTTCGCATCTGCCGCGAGCACCACGAGTGAAGAGAAGCAAGTGAGAAACAGGAGACGGGACGAGTGAGCGAGGGCAGGTGCATTCGGGTATGTACTGCTTTTGTGGAGATGTAGCCGTATAGAGGAAGTAATGTATTGAGAATGGCTGACCAACAGGCTGTGAGCAACGAGAAGTGAGCGTGATGACAGAATTGTAACTTACCGAACACGGTGTTGACGGGATTCATGGATACTGTCAGAATCAACAGACAGGAATGAATGAACTAGCAGTGAAATCAGTACAAGTACCTAACCCTAGAATTGTGTACCCCCTATAGGCTAACCCACTGTAGCCTAAACAAACACAACATATATAATGTTTGACACACCCCCATAGGCAAAGTGGGGGAGAGCAAGGGGTCACAAGACCAGTCAAAGCAAAGCAAAAAACAAGCTCAGGGTGGATCTCAAGGATACCACACAAATTCCGAGCACAAGCAAGTGGTCACAAGACCAGTTCACATGCAGGTTGATAATATAACAAGAGATACAGTGATCACAACCGAGTAAGTGTAAATATGCAGGCATATATATAAAGATCACAGTACAAGCAGAGTCAAGAAGTAAGTAAGTGAGGTCCAGCAGGCACAAGGCCTAGAAGAGTACAGAAACGCTGATGGTCACAAGGCTGAAGCGCCTTGGTGAACACGTCAGCAAGGTTGGCCTCAGTGGCCACGTAACGCAGACGAAGCTGACCACGCTGCTGCAGCTCTCGAGCAAGGAAGTACCGCAGGGCGATGTGCTTCGTTCTGTGCTCCAGTCTGTGCTCCTCACACAAGGCAATGGCAGCCTGGTTGTCGACGTACAGCACTGGAGGAGAACGAGGCCGCTCTCCCAAGTCGGTCAGCAGGTAGGTCAGCCAGCGTAGCTCCTGGGCAGCCATGGCTGTGGCGTAGATCTCAGCCTCACAACTGGAGCTGAGAACAGAAGAAGAGCGTGTAGAACGCCAAGAAACTGAGCCGGAGCCAAGGCTGAAGGTGTAACCCTGAGACGACCGCTGAGTAGCCTGGTCGTCCGCCCAAGAAGCGTCTGAGTGTCCAGTAAGTACAACTCGGTCTCGCCCTCCAAGCACTAGCCCCATGCCCGACGTACTGCACAAGTAGCGCAACACCCTCTTAGCGACATCCATGTGCTCCTTCCTGTGACGGCCAGGAGCGACATAGCGTGCAAGGATGCTAAGAGGGTATGCAAGGTCAGGTCGAGTGCAGGTCATCAGGTACATGAGGCAGCCCACAAGCTCTGGATACGGGCCACTCGGCTCTACGGACTCATCTGAAGGCAGAGCTAAGAGCGAGTGACCGGTAGGCAGAGGAGTGGACTGAGGCGAGGAGTACGTGAAGCGGAAGCGCTGAAGGATCTGCTGCACCATGTGTGACTGAGTCAAGGTGATGGTGCGCCGTGCTCTGTCCCGGGTGATCCGCAAGCCAAGATAGCTTGTCAGTTCACCTAGGTCTGTGCACGTGTGTCTCCTCTGCAGCTCCGACTTCACGTGGGCGAGTGCCGCAGTGTCAGCAGTGGCAAAGACCAAGTCGTCGACGTACACGAGGATGTAGAACGGCGACAGTGAGGTGTCTGTGCGTAGAAACAGTGACGGGTCAGCAGTAGAGGGAGCGAACCCAAGAGCCGCAAGTGTCGTCCTCAGTGTGTCGTGCCACTCACGCGGTGCCTGGCGGAGACCGTAGACCGGCCGCTGAAGCCTCCACTGGGTACCAGGAGGAACCGACCCAGTGAAGCCAGGAGGGTGGCGCAGCCAGATCTCCTTGTGCAGGCTGCCCTGCAAGAAAGCAGTGCTGAAGTCAAGTGAGTGAAGCTCGTAGTCGCGCTGAGCGGCTATGTGCAGCAGCACCCGAAGAGTGGTCATCTTCGGGGTGGGGGAGAAGGTCTGAAAGAAGTCAACTCCCTCTCGCTGACTGAAGCCTCGAGCCACGTAGCGCGCCTTGAAGACAGGAGGAGAACCCGGTGGCCGCTTCACCCTGAAAATCCACATGCCACTGACGATGTTCGCCCCAGGTGGGGGAACCTCGTCGACGTAGGTGCGTGTGGACTTCCAGGAAGCCATCTCTGCGTCCATGGCTGTCTGCCACTGAGAGGAGTAGGGACCCGCCATCGCCTCAGCGTAAGTGCGCAGGGTCGGGATGTCTGGTGCATCCGGGTCTCCCTCAGGGGCAACTAGCATGGACACGAGGTGGGGTAAAGCAGCAGCAAAGCACTGGAACTCCTCCTGTCTGTCCTCAAGGACGTCCGTGCCAAGAGCACACTCACCCTTGACGGACGGAGGACAGACAGACTCAGACTCAGACTCAGCAACAAGGCTAGTGGCGTAGTCTAGACGACACCGGGCAGCAAAGTCTATCAACTCAGCGACCAGAGCAGACGCAGCAGAGGACTCAAAGGTAGGGTCAGTGACAACAATAGCGAGGAGACGGGTGACAGTGGGACTGGCAGCACGACGGGAGTCAGACTCCGGATCAGGAAGAGTAGGCAGAGAGGACGCAGGAGGAGACGGCAGCGGAACACGCTGAGGAGCAGTGGAGGGACGCAGAGTCATGTAGTGAGTGCCAGGGACAGGAGGAGGACGCTCACGTGGGACACGACGACCAGTGCGAGCAGTACGAACAGGCGACGCAGGACGAGACTCAGGCTCACGACGCTCTGTAAGACCTCCCGTGGGACCAGTGTAAGGAGAGGGACCAGGGAGAGGCGAGGCAGGCGGGAACTGTGACTGCGACTGGACAGGCGGAGGACACTCTACGGAGGGAGGAGGACAAGGAGGAGGAGCCTGACCAAGAACCTGCTGAAGAAGTGGTACGAAGTACGGTCGCGGCCGCGTAGCGTCTCCAGAACCAGCAGAGACACCAGCGGCAGGGTCCTCAGCACCAGCAGCAGCTCCAACGTCCGGGTCCTCAGCACCAGCAGCAGCTCCACCGCTCGGGTCCTCAGCACCAGCAGCAGCTCCACCGTCCGGGTCCTCAGCTCCAGCAGCAGCTCCAACGCCCGGGTCCTCAGCACCAGCAGCAGCGCCACCGCTCGGGTCCGCAGCACCAGCAGCAGCGCCACCCCCAGGGTCCGCAGCACCAGGAGCACCACTCCGAAGACTGCAGCGCCGTGTGTACCACTCTCGGATCTGCTGAATGGGGGGGAGCTCCTGGGCAGGAGGGGAAGTACTGGTACGAGCTCCAGTAGCACCTCTCCGGAGGCGGCAGTACTGTAGGTACCTCTCCTGCAGCTGCCGGGAGGAGAGGGCTCCTCCAGGTGTAGCACGCTCAGGCTCAGCACCCCCAGACTCAGCACCCCCAGGCTCAGCACCCCCAGGCTCAGCACCTCCAGGCTCAGCACCCCCAGACTCAGCACCCCCAGGCTCAGCACCCCCAGGCTCCGCACCCCCAGGCTCCGCACCCCCAGGCTCCGCACCCCCAGGCTCAGTACCCTCAGACTCCTCACGGTCAGGCTCAGCACCCCCAGCAGGACGAGAGTCAACAGCTACCTCGACAGGCTCAACCGGGTCTACCTGGGACACACCTGAGGGAGCGGCACCCTGAGGGGGGAGGGGGTCTGGTACCTCAGCACCTGGAGCGAGGAAGAGAGGCGGGGGGGGGAGCGGGGCAGTGCGGTAGGGGAAGAGGCGGTAGTAGGGGACGGACTCGTCAAAAGTGACGTCCTGAGAGGCCAGGACACGACGCGAGGTGGCGTGGTAGAACTGCCAACCAGGCGCGTCCGGGACAAAGCCAAGGAAGACACAGGGGACAGCTCGACGGGAGAGCTTGTCCGCGGACGTATCGCGAACAAAAGCTCGAGATCCCCAGACCCGAAAACGCGACGCATCGCCAGCCTCTCCCGTCCAACGCAGTGTCGGAGAAGTCTCCGGTAAGGAGACACGGGGCCAGAGGTTGAGCTGATGCGCAGCGTATCGGACTGCAAACGGCCACAGAAAGTGGGGGGCAGCCGCATGAACCAAGGAGGTACGAGCGACCTCCATGACCAAGCCAATGCGGCGCTCAGCAACCCCATTCTGCTGTGGAGAGGCCGGAAGCGTGAACGACTGCTCAATGCCCTCCTGCTGACAGAAGGCCTCCAAGAGGCCAGAGGAAAACTCCCCACCTCTGTCAGAGTGCAGACGCAGGACAGGGAAGTCGGAGCGGAAACGCTCACTGAGCTGGAGACGAGATCTGCGGATCCAAGGGATCAAGACATCAGGGACGTCACCCTTGGTGCGCAAGGGGAAGACCGTGGTGTAGCGCGAGAAGTCGTCAACAACAATCAGGAAGTACCTCTCTTGACCCTGACCACGGACTCGGGCTGGGCCCCACACGTCCATGTGGAGCGTCTGCAAAGGAGCAGTCGTCGGGGGGAAGGAGGAGGAGTGAGGAGCGGCGCGCTGCCGCCCCTCGACACAGGGAAGACAGGGAGGAGCAGGCGAGGGTGGGAGGGGAGGGAGAACCCTGGGAAGACCAGCAACAAGGTCCCGTTTGTGCATGGCCCGAAGGCGCTGCACAGACGGGTGACCAAGGCGGTGGTGCCAGAGGACAGTCTCATGCGCCAGAGAGCGACACGAGCAGGGGGCGGACAGCTGACCTGACGCAGACGCAGACGCGGACGCAGCTACCTGAGGGGACTCAGTGGTCAGTGTGTACAGGTCAGACCCCGGCTCCCGAGTGAAGGTAGCCAGGTGACGGCCCGTCCGAGCACATGTGCAGTGAGTCACACGCTCGTAGGCAGGGGTGAACTGGTGAACACCCCCGTCCTGGAGCGCACTACCTGCCACCAAGTTCGTAGAGAACGAGGGGAGGTAGAGACCTGACAGTGTGCCTGACGGGACCGCAGGACAAGGAAGGACAGTGGAGGAGGTCGCAACGACCGGACCCCCAGAGGGGTCAGCGAGGGAGACAGCAACTGGCCGAGCAAGCGGCTCAAGGACAGTGCGGTCACGAAAGAAAGAGCGAGAAGCACCTGAGTCCAGTGTGAAGGTGTGCAGTGCTGCAGTCGACTCAGTACCAGAGGGCACGGACTCACTAGCACCTAGAGCAGCAGCCTCACCAGGACCTGGGGCAGCAGACTCACTAGCACCTAGAGCGGCAGCCGGACTGGTCTGAATGCCCGGGTCGGGCGGAACACGCAAGTACTGAGCACCCTCTCCACTAGTAAACATCGCATACATGGCAGTGAGAATAGCATCAAAGTCTAAAGCCCAGATATCAACTCCCTTCTTCTCCAGATCAGCCCAGCGGGGCAGGTCAGTGGCATCAGGAAACTGGGCACGCCACGCGTCAGTAAGGCGCGCGAAACAGCGCTGTGTGGGATGCGGCCTCCCACACTGCTGGCCAGTGCGGTCACCAGTGCGAATGACGTACGTGCAGGTAAAGCCACCCCAGCCGCTCCTCCACTCCCACCGCCTCCACCCCCACCTCCTCCGCCGCCACCTCCACCCTTGCCCCCTTTGCTCTTGCGGCGCCCGCTCGAAGCAGACGCGGCCCCGACCTTCTCAGCACCAAGGAGGTCGACAGCAGCAGCAGAGGCGACAGAGGGGAGGAGAGGGGAAGGGGAACACCCCTCAAAGAACGGGGTGCGGGGGTCGCCACGAGAGGTGCCTACAGCGACGATGCTCGCCTCAGCTGCAAGCAGTTCCTTCTCGAGGAGGGCAATGGTGAGTTCAGTGGGGGAGCGAGAGAGGAAGTGGTCCCTGACTGTGCGCAGGGAGTCGGGGAGGCGGGTGACTATGTGGTAGAGAGTGATCCAGAGCGGGGGGGGGGTTGCTGGTGAGGAACTCGTCAGGCATAGCAGCGCGAAAGCGGGCCTCACTGGTCTTAAGGTGGGTGATGAGGTCAGCAACTGTCTGAAAGGAGGCCAGGTCGGGGAACAGGTAGGGGAGAGTGAGGCGGCCTAGTGTGGCAGAAGCGGGGGAGGAGTAGCGAGCGACTACAGCAGTGTACAGGTCCTTAGCAGTTTTGTGCTGGCCAAAGTGCTCGCGCTCGTCGATCGGTAGGGAGTTACGAATAGCGAAGCGAGCGTGGGCGTCACGAGTCTGCCACTGTGAGCGCTGAGTGCTGTCAGCAGTGGTAGGAGGGGCAGTAGCGTTGCCTAGGGCGTGATCGTACAGTCCAACGTCCTCCTTAGCTGTGAGCTGTAGAAAGAGGTGGAGGTCATCGAGCCAGGTTTCGAACTTCACTGGACGGCCCTCAGCATCGAAAGTAAGTACAGTAGGAGTAGCCATAGCGGCAGTAGCAGTAGCGGTAGAAACAGTAAGAATGAGGCCGCAGGGAAGCTGTGGGCAGTGTCAGCACACGGGCGGCAGCAGCTGATGCGCACGGGCGGGAGCGGCAGTGGGCGCAGAAGCGGCGGCCGCAGTGGGAGCGAGTGCAGCAGCGGCAGCGGTAGCAGGCGCAACAGGAGCGCACGGGCGGTAGCGGCCGCGGCGCACGAGCGGGAGCGGCTGCGGGCGACGCGCAGGCGGTAGCTGCAGCGGCGGGCCCGTGGTAGCGGCAGCTGCAGCGGGCGACAAGCAGGCGGCAGCTGCAGCGGGCGACGAGCGGGCGGCAGCAGCAGCGGGCGACGAGCGGGCGGCAGCTGCAGCGTGCGACGAGCGGGCGGCAGCAGCAGCGGGCGACGAGCGGGCGGCAGCTGCAGCGGGCGACGAGCGGGCAGGCGCTGCAGCGGGCGACGAGCGGGCGGCAGCAGCAGCGAGCGACGAGCGGGCGGCAGCTGCAGCGAGCGACGAGCGGGCGGCAGCAGCAGCGGGCGACGAGCGAGCGGCAGCTGCAGCGGGCGACGAGCGGGCGGCAGCAGCAGCGGGCGACGAGCGAGCGGCAGCTGCAGCGGGCGACGAGCGGGCAGGCGCTGCAGCGGGCGACGAGCGGGCGGCAGCAGCAGCGAGCGACGAGCGGGCGGCAGCTGCAGCGGGCGACGAGCGGGCGGCAGCTGCAGCGGGCTGCGCGTGCGCGGTAGGTAGGAGGCGCACTGGGGCGCGTAGGCGCACGAGGGCGCACGGTAGGTAGGTAGGTAGGTAGGTAGGTAGGTAGCGGTGGGCCCTAAGAACGGTCCTAGCGAAGGACCTGCTCTGATACCATGTCAGAATCAACAGACAGGAATGAATGAACTAGCAGTGAAATCAGTACAAGTACCTAACCCTAGAATTGTGTACCCCCTATAGGCTAACCCACTGTAGCCTAAACAAACACAACATATATAATGTTTGACAGATACTTCATCACAAAAACCAGGTCCTAATATCAGCTGTTTTTCAGCCCGAGTTCAGGACCCGCAGCTGAAATCAGACTGAAAATCAGTGCATTGTTCCGACTGAAACCAAGGCAGTGGCTTGAGTGTAATTCGTGTGCTTTTCAGGCGCTTCTTCGCTTCTTTTCAGGGCTTCGTCACCTGCTGGGTTCCGAATGGTTTCCGGGTGATTTTTGCCTGGTTTCGAACTTCGACCGCGCTTCGAGAATGCGCTTCTGAGAGGATTAAATTGAATAGGCTACACCTAGTATACTATATCATCTGAACCTAAAGTACACTACACGTAACGTTTTTTATTGCCGTTTTGTAGTATACGACATTAAATTCAATTTGCAGTAGAGAATAGTTTGAGAAAAATATTCTTAATTCCATTTACTAGGCGGATTTCACTTGAGAACAGATAATGTCGGCATTAAATGGATTTATACAAATAAAAAATATAAACTCATCCACGTGGCATTAAACTGCTTACAATATGCATCACAAGTACCCACAGCAGCAAATCAGATGAACTTCAAGATATGCATACATTCCGTATATGGTACTAACGCAACCACAGGAACGCTGTGACTCAGAGCACAAAAGCGCCCACAGGGATTAGTTGTTAGTATTGACAAAACACAAAGCTTGCAGATGGGGTGTATAACGTACCTGGTCCTGGCGCCGGAAGTAATTCATGTAGCATGCCTATAAATATGTCGAGGATATGCACTCAAACCGCCAAGAGTCTCACCGGTAAATGTCGATCTGGAAGGAAACTCAACATTATGTTAGTCAAAACAGAACGTAAAAAACGCGTTAATAACAAGGCTAGCAGGGTACAAACAGAAAAAAACAATCGACATGAAGTGTTGTCAAACAGCAAAAGACAATTGTCATCGACATAAAGTGCTGTTAAACCGCAAAAAAAAAAAAAAAAATCGTCATCGACATAAAGTGCTGTTAAACAGCAAAAATAAATCGTCAGAACGTTAAGATCGAGTCACAAACTGAAACGCGTAGTTGCGATAGAACAAATAATAAGCTGTGCTTCAGCGCGAAGCAAAAAAAGGTGCTGTGAGACAGCAGCAGTATGTAGATCGCTAGGTTGGCTGAGGGAAACTTCAGAAACATGGCTGCTGAAGTGAATGAGTGGAAGACCGAGAGGAAGACGGGAAGACTAGCTGGAAGGAAAAACTAGCGAACTGATGAGGGAAGAGAAACAGAAGCTTGGATAGCGAGAGGTGGAAGGGGAGGGCAGTGTTGGTGGGATGGAGGGAAGAGAGGGGTTACGGCAACTTTGCCTCTCATTGGTCGAGCGCCCGCAACTGCCAGATGCCTGAGGTGTCAAGAGCCGTTGTTGGTGCGTCGCCACACAATCGCGCCACCCTGAAAACTTCGACGCTGTAATTGTCTGGCGAAATGTGCTGAAACACATCAGCAAATCCGTCGATTGGCTTGGCGAAGGTGAGGAGAATGCCAGCTCGGCAGCACTGTCGGCCTCATCTACAAGCTTGTTGCAAACACCTGACTGGCCGTTTGAATTTGGCGATAAAAACGAACTCACGATGTGACAGACAAAAACAGCAGCTGCTTGTGGTCGCACGCGATTGGCTAGGAGCGACAGCAAAGTGGCGGGAGAGCATTTGGGTGTGGTGGAACTCGCCAAGTCGCTGCTAGTGTTCGCACGCGATTGGCTAGGCAGTTGTGGCAAAACCAACAATGAACGTAGTCAACAAGCACGCAGCTGAACAAGGAGCATAAAACAAAACGCACCTGTTGATTCGTTTCGGGAGCTGTCGAATTTGGGGAACAGAAGCATACACTCATTCTTTCTTCTCTACAACTGTTTTTACATTGTTAATCTCTCACACATATATGTCAAAATGGCAGCCATAGATTTCGTAGAGTACTGTAACATACTATTTATTACTTTGAACGATGTGTTGATGTTCACATTACCCTATAAATTATGAATAAATTACCAAACACACAACCTGGGTTGGTTTCTGGCTCAACATACACTCACATTTCTAAGTCGTTGGTTGCGCTTTTCTACATTATTGTGGTTTAAATCGATATTTAAGTGGTTCTCGTGCCTCCCCTATACCTTTTCAACAAACACGCAAAGAGACGTTTGATTTGCAAACTTTCAAAAAAAAAAAAACAAAAACGCACCATTTCAAGCTGTACCAATGAAGCTTCTGGCACTTTACATCTCGTTCTCTGGCTATCATTAACTTCTGTTGTCATCTTCAATGTATATATATATTGATATATATATATATTCCATTTGAATGATGTGCTCCTTCTGTGACCTAGTAAGGACGCAGGCTGTCAACACATCTCGTTGTTCCGCAGTCGAACAGGATAGTTCGGCAGCGTCGCCTGGTTTTGCGTACACGTCAACGAACCAAGTTCCACAGATCCACACACAATGAGTATTGTATGAGAGTCTCACTTCGTTTGTTGCAAAATAGTTGATGTATGAATGGTAAAGAGAAACCTCGTTTAAAATGACACAAGGACGTCGAGACGGCACCACAAGTCGCACATGCCTATCCTTGCATATTTTTCCCTGCTCATTTGTTTGGAACACCATATATTCCTACCACGTGTTGCGAATGGTATGAAATCTGTCCAGCATGATTGAAACATAGTAAATGCTTGAATGATCAAGAGAAACCTTGTTACAAATGACAAACGGACGTCGATACAGCACCACGTCGCGCACAGACCTATCCTCGCACAGTTTTCCCTTCTTTGAAAAGGCATATCTTCCAACATGATGAATCATCAGCCTGTGAGCAATGTTGCGGGATTGCTCGTGAGGATTCCCAGAGGTTTGCCTAGCAGGTTCGGCAACCAAACTAGGAGGTTTGTTTTTAGTGACTTCGTACATGCCTGTTTTATTGCTAGGTTTGTTCGGGCAATCTTCCGCAGGTTCGGCAAGGAATGCTTCACCAAACGGCCAACATTGCTCATCCTCGCTGGAGAAAACCACAGATTTCTTGAAAGAGTTTTGTTATGGGATAAAATGGTAACCACAAATTTCTTGGAACTATAATCCTTGAATTAAACATGTATAAATACAGATTACATCTAATATGCTCATCCGCGAATCGTAAAACCGCGGGACGCCCGAACAGACTTCTCCTAGAAAATGGTGGAAGACACTTAAAAATCTGAAAGCAACATCCATTATCAGACTCCCATCTGCAAGAATGAACCACTTACCGTTCCAGCGGGAAGAACATTCTGCACTCAGCACCAACACAGGCAGCAGACTAGGTCAGCAAATAGCCACGACTGGAAGGATGGCACAAAAAACACCAAAATGAACCTACCAGCTTTGCCATTGCTGTGTCAGGAAATGCATCGCTGGGAACTCGGTCAGTAAAAGGGATAAACTCGGCGATATCATGGCGATGAAAAATAGTCGATAGTAGAAATAGTATGGCGATAATAGTCGCCAGCGTTGACGTGCGCAGGTCGTTTCTGTACAGGAATAGATATTCACAAAATCGCATTAGCCTATTACTATTTGCTTGTAACAAAAACGTACCAAATTTTGCACATGCATGGACCAGCGAGTGTAGGGCGCGAGACCGTACGGACATCGCGATTTGCGTTCAGCCGCGGTAGACTCTCGACATCCTGCCGGAGGGAGGAAGTAAGACGAACGGAATATAGACAGCGGACTTAGTACCGTAGACATCAGAAATAAAGCGCACTCTGCTGGAGAACCGCACAAGCTGAGGAAAACGGAGCATGGAAATTGATACGAGTGAATGAATGAGAGAGCTGAGCTGTGGATGGAATTTGAATGGCGAGGGTGAGAACTGTCCCGTACACCAGAAGGCACTGTCATGGTGTCGTTTCGAGCATACGAAACCTAGGCGAAGTAACATACGAAATTTTCAATTGAGCGCCAAACCATCCACAAGGCACATGTGCATCCGCGCTGTCACATTTGAGTGTGACGCCACAGGGATCTGACGCACTGTTTTCTGACGCGTCAGCAAAGCCTTATCTGAATTCGTCACAGTCGCAATCGTTACTATCTAAAGCCGCAACTTTCTGCCGATGCATCAAACAGTGGACCCAAAGTTTAGGATCACTGTAGCGCAATTGCACCGTTGTACATCCAGCACAACCGTGAAATATCTTCTGGTCCAAACCAAATTGGCACGTGCGGGGCTGCTGAGTTCCGAACTGCAGGTTGTTGCAGAGACAATGGGGAAGGGGGGACACTGTTTCCACCTCCACAGCATTGGTTCAGCATTGCTCTATCAGAATATTATGCTCTAGCCTGTAGTGGGGTGCTCTATAGCGAGTACAACCCTTCTAGGGTTTGCTATTTGTATCCCCATTCTTGCTAGTGTAACCTCTCCTTTGTTCATTTCTTACTTGACTAGCTAGGTCAACCCTAGCTATGGCTTCTCACTGTCCTTACTATCTTGACATGCTATCAGAGCGGTTACGCTCCTGGCCTGTGGGCCCGCCTGCTTCCACGCGCGATGTTCGTTTTTTCTTCCCGCCGCGCGCCCGGTTTTCTGCCCGCCGTGGCCCCGAGGCGCGCGGCGGTTTCCTCCCTCGTGCGTCACCCCGGGGACCCGCGCTTCCCCCCCTCCTGTTGACCGCCCCGTCGCCCGTCGAAGCGCCCCCCGTCGCCCGTCGAAGCGCCCCCCGTCGCCCGTCACGGAGCCCGCGGACCTGCGCGTCGCCCCCCGTCGCCCGACGCGGCCCGCGCGACCTGCGCCAGGCCCGCGCGCGGCCCGTACGGGCTGCGCCAGGCCCGCGCGCGGCCCGTACGGGCTGCGCCAGGCCCGCGCGCGGCCCGTACGGGCTGCGCCAGGCCCGCGCGCGGCCCGGGCAGCCTGCCCCAGGGCCGCGCGCCGTCCCCCGCGCCGTCCCCCGCGCTCCTGCCCCGTGCCACCCGTTTTAGGGTTTGGGGGTGGCGAGTGTGGGGGTGGCGGTTATGGGGGTGCAAGAGTGTGCGCCGTCCCCTGCTCCTCCTCCTCCTCCGTCTCCCACTGCTGCAGCTGCCGCTGAGGGGGGTGGGTGTGTGGGGAGCCGAAGGAGTGGTGCTAGGGGGGTGACGTGGGAGTGGAGTTAGGGGTTGCAGCAGGGGGTGTGTGTTGGGGGGTGTGGGACAGTTGGAGGAGGTTGGGTGGAGGCAGCCGTCGTGTCGTCTGCAGCGCCTGTATTCCGGGGTTCTGATAGCCACCGGTAGCTCAGAGAGCCGGTTGCACCTGTCGCCCGTGGGTCCGTTGCTCCTGTCGCTGCTGATCAGACGCAGAGCCTGTTACTCCTGTATTCCGGGGCCCTTGCTCCCGGTAGCCACTAGAGCTGCACCAGAGCCGTCTGTTGCCCGTGTGTCTGCAGCTTCAGTCGTCGCCTCCACTCCTCTCTCCCCTCGCCAGCCCTCCTCCTCCTCACTTGCCCTCTGTGACTACCTCTAGCTTTGCTCATAATTGTGAACTTTAAACTATTGCTTCTTGAACTTGTGCTCAGAATGTGTGGTGACATTGTGATCCACCCTGAGCTTGTACTGCTTTGCTTGCTCTGCTGATTACACCCCACTTTGGCTATGGGGGTGTGTCAGAATATTATGCTCTAGCCTGTAGTGGGGTGCTCTATAACGAGTACAACCCTTCTAGGGTTTGCTATTTGTATCCCCATTCTTGCTAGTGTAACCTCTCCTTTGTTCATTTCTTACTTGCCTAGCTAGGTCAACCCTAGCTATGGCTTCTCACTGTCCTTACTATCTTGACATGCTCTTCTCCAAAAACAATGCTTCGAGTTACCCAAGTCAATTCCCGTGCGATGGTGAGCGAGCATGCGTGGGGAAACCCCATTTTTGGGCATGGATTGTGACGTGATTTTTTTTGCAGAGAAGGCGCGCGAGCACGATCGCTGAGAGAGAGTTTTGAGAGCTTATTTGCTGTTTTGATTTGATGAAACTGAAACCTCAAGTCCAGCCATACTCTACAAAAAAATTTCCGCCACAATCCATGCCCAAATAAGAGTTTCCCCCGTCCTTGCGCACTGACCATTCCATGAGAAATCACAAAGGTCACTTCAAGCACTATTCGGGACAAAAGGCAGTGCTCAAGCATTGCGGAACCATAGGCACACTCGCCACAACAATGCCTCCCCTTCCCCATTGACTCCGCAGGTTCGCACCCCACCAGCTTCGCACGAGCCGAATTGGGTTGCAAGAGCGACTTCACTACGGTTTTGTTCGATGTACAGTGGTGCTAGTGTACAGCGAACCCACAAAAGTTCCTGCATGAAGCTGATATTGAATTAGCATCGGAAGAAATCTCGTGGGTATAACGATCAGTTCTATAACGAGAAGTTGTTGGATAAGGCGCTGCTGACGCGTCAAAAACGCCTTGTGGTGTCACAATCAGATGTGACAGCGCAGGTGTGGTCAAATCTCAGGTTTGCACGATCTCGCAAACCAATTTCGTCAAAACTTTCGCCAATCTTCTCGTGCGACACAGCACCGTGATAATCCTCTCTCCCTCGTTCAAAATCCGTCCACCACAGCCAGCAACCATTCATTTTCACTTGTTACGATTTCCGTGCTCCGTTTTCCTTGATTCAGACAGCTTGTACGGTGCTTAGGCTGACTGCTGATGCCTCTTTTTATTCTGTGACATAGAGCACTAACATATTTGTCGCTGTTCGCCCCGTCTTGCATCCTCCCTCCAGCAGGATATTCAAACTCTGCCGTGCAAGACGATTCAAGCGAGGTTTGTCCCGGCTGTAAGAAACGCGCGATTACGGTACCGCCTCCCGACTACTGGTGAGTTTGTTTTTCACGCTAACACGACCTTGAGGTTACCTATTTCTGTACCATGTACTATTTGAGCATGATATCAGCAGGAGATTATTGACTTCAGAGTTTGTCATTGTGGTCGAGTGTCGGAGCATACTATTGCAGGCGTTAATTATTGCTGTGAAGACTTTTCCGCCATATTATCGACGTGTTTATCCTGGCTTTTTGAATATGTTCATTTCTTGCAAATCGTTCCCGGCTCCCGGACACTTCAAACGCGACACTGAAAGTATGCCTAGGAGGTTTTTTTCAACGTCCTTACTATGCTGACCTAACTACGCTGTGTGTCTTAGTGCTAAGTGCCTACTTCCTTCCCCATCGACCAAAGGGTAGTTTAACAGCTGTTATTGTTCTGCGCTGTGCAGGCTTAATAGGTACTTCAGAAGGCTTTGTTTTGTAACTTCCTACTAGGCTCCTGATTGATCTATTCAGATACACATGAATGGTTTTAACATTCTAGAGACCATATAAGTAGGTGCTGGTTATCTTGTATACCATGTATTTTGCGGACAATTACTGGTACACCAGATTTCGTATCCTACTTTATGCTGTGACTGCGTATGATTATGACGAAGCGTGATTGCAATTGCCGCGTGCTTACTTTGCTTTAAATGTCGAGTACACTCAGTTTGGGCGCCTCCTACACTGTATCGAGACTGACCTTGAGAGGAGTCGCTCGTGCGAGCGATGCATGTTTCGGGAATGAAGGAAGTCACCTGAAACACACCTCCATGTTTGGTTGCCGAACCTGCTAGGCAAACCTGGGGGAATCCCTACAAGCAATCCTCGAGCATTCATCACAGGCTGATGAATCATCATGATAAACCTCAAACATTGTTGCCCCGCGACTACTTCCAGCAATCTTTTGTAAAACGTAGGGCAATGTTTGGGCGAAATTTTTTTTTGCAGAGTATATAGCAATTTTGACAGGGGGGAGTGGAAATGCGCCTGGTGCCAGGCTTGATCGATTCGAGCTTGTGGAAGCTGCCAGAAAGTTGTCGAAGTGAGGGGTGGCTTTCATTTCCAGCCTAGAAGCTGCTGGAAGTGAGTGATTTGCGATTTTTACATTGCTGAAGCGCGGCACGGTCGGGAATGTAACACTGGGCGTCTCGAGAACTTTCAGCTGAAGACGTGGCACTCATCCGGTATGCAACAGTGCGGCAGCCCACTGTTACTGTTGGGCAGCCGCACAGTGCCAACCCACCGGCTAGTGGGAGGCTGCAAACTCCCAAACCACGCAAGGTTGGGATTGGTCAGCCTCCCCTCCCAGCATTTGGGCGCCCACCTGAAGACACGCAGCCCAAACCACACCCTCGCGCGAAAATGACGAAACGCAGAAAAGTCAAGCTCCGACCCCTCGCCGACTTCGCCAACGGTGCCGACGAAAAAACAGCCCCGTAACCAAGCTCGCCGGCCAATCCCGCATCGCAATCGATCTCTGAATTTCACGGCAAGGTTCATTTCAAGGGGTAGAGTTACCAATAAGAAATTCAGAGTGTCGCGACTTGGTAGTGCGACTCGATTTGTGAATGCATCCTATAAAAATTGTGTGTGAAATTTGTTGAAGTCATAGTGCAATTTCCAGAGAACTTCAGAGTGCTCCCTATACCCGTTTTCCAAGCCTACTAAGGCCACTACATCCCTGCCAGCAACGTTTCACTGGTAATCAGAGCCTGGTTTGTTATTTCGCACGCTCCTGCCATATTCTAGACCCTATGGCTGGGCCGTCGGATATGACGCCGGAACTCTGGAACGAGTTTGTTGCTAATATGCGCCGAGAGATTGAACGCGAGGTGCGTGACCGGATTCTCGGCGAACTCCAGGAACGTGGACTCCTGGGCACACATGTGCCGACGCCAGCACCTGCTGTGGTTTCTGCACGACCCAAAGCACCCGAACCTGAACCGTTCATCCCTGGAAAACGTCACTTACCGGTGCGACGGTGGCTTTTCCAAGTGGAGGAATACCTCTCCCTTTGTCATGTCAACCGGGCGGAGTGGGCTCGGCACGCCGGCATGATGCTGCGTGTAGTTGCTGCTACTTGGTGACAAGTTGCCACGCTACAATTTCAACATGGGAAGAATTTTCTGCATCGCTCCTAATGAACTTCGAACCGGTCAACGCCATCGAGCGCGCGCGTGACAACCTTGCTGATTTACGCCAACACCGCTCGGTCGCTGAGTACATCAATCGCTTCCGCGAGCTCGTGCTTGAGATTCCTGACATCCCTGCTGCTGAACAGATGGACAAATTCAAGCGTGGGCTGAAGCCGAAAATCCGCACCGAGGTTGAACTTCGTGGCGCTGCGACGTTGGATGAGATGATTCGTGTCGCCGAGCGTTTTGACACCATCAACTTTGCAGCGTACCAGCGATTCCAAGGGCGAACCGGGCAGCACGCAGTAGCTGGACCTACTATCCGCACCAACGATCCTACCCCCATGGAGCTCGGTGTGGTGGACCAGCGCACACGCAACCAATCCACGCTCACGTGCTACTCGTGCGGGAAAGTCGGCCACATCAAGCGACACTGCCCGAACCGCCGCAACTTCGAAAGGTCTCCGGGAAACGGACAGCGCCAGTAGCAGTGGGGCAGACCTCTGGCGCATCGCATGCCCCGCTTCTCCCGACCCCATTATCCATCGGCACCTCCGAACTCTACACCACATCAAACGCTTCATACCCCGCCATCATCCTATGGGCAAAAATCAAAGATCGCTATGTTGATTTTCTGCTTGATACTGTCGCCTCCGCTAATTTCCTCTCTCCCTCCATTGCTGCTGAACTTTCTCTCCCCGAAGATCCCAACAGCAACCCGCAAGACGTGATCATGGCAGATGGTACTCGACGGCGCTGCGGACCTACCCTCCTCCCCATGCACTGCATGTTTGGAAGTCTCGAGGTGACGGTTACGTTCGAGCAAATGCACCTCGGCGGCTATGAAGGCGTGCTCGGACGACCGTGGTTGTACCAGCTTGGACCGCGAATCTATTTGCGTAACGCAACTGTCACCGTCGGCAACTACGACCTCCCATCCCGCTCCTACAGTTGCCCATGGTCATCCCCAACAACTTCAGCCTCATCAACCCATCCACCCCAACCTGCCCCACCTCCAGCCTCCCATATCCCCCCTCTCCCTCCTCCTCTCATAGCCCCCGCGCAGCAGCCAACACCACCTGGCTCACCCAAAGTGATCAACACACCTCCTCCTTCCCCACCCCACCCAACCCAGCAGCCACGTCGTCACCTCTTCCGCCCCTTCTCTGAAGTTGTCAATCCACCAGCCCCCACCCCTCCTTCACCACCTCCTCCTCATCATCTCCTCGTCATCTTTACGGCTCCCGAATCTGAAGCATCAACTACTTCTCTGCCACCACCCATACAGAATCTGCTCAACGGCTATACGGACGTGTTTCCCGATGATCTACCCGCCGAACTTCCACCCGAGCGTGCTATTGACCATAGCATCTGCCTCATTCCAGGTTCTACACCGTCCGTGCGCCCAACCTATCGCATGAGCACCGCTGAACTTTTGGAGCTTCGACGACAACTCGACGACCTTCTTGCGAAAGGTTTCATCCGCCCCAGCACCTCACCATACGCTGCCCCCGTACTTTTCACTCGCAAGAAGGAAGGTGACTTACGCCTTTGCATCGACTACCGCGCCCTCAACGCCATCACGATCAAGAACAAGTACCCGCTGCCCCGTGTCGAGGAGTTGTTTGACATGCTTGGGGAAGCAACGGTTTTCAGCAAGCTTGACCTACGCTCCGGCTACCACCAGATCCGCCTCGCCGAAGACGACATCAACAAGACGGCGTTTCGAACCCGCTACGGCCACTTCGAGTTCCGAGTACTTCCGTTCGGTCTCACCAACGCACCAGCCACGTTCATGGGACTCATGAACGATATTTTTCGGCCCTTCCTCGACCGCTTTGTCATCGTGTTCCTCGATGACATCCTCATCTTCAGCAAGTCTCTTGAAGAACATGCTCAGCACCTACGCATCGTCCTCGACACGCTCCGCCAACACCGCCTCTACGCCAAGCTCTCCAAGTGCACCTTCGCCCGTTCAAGCATCGGCTTTCTTGGCCACGTCATCAGCTCCAAAGGCATTGCTATGGACCCCGCAAAGGTCCAGTGCCTTGCTGATTGGCCAGCACCACGCACGGTAGCGGAGCTGCAAAGTTTCATCGGCCTCGCCAAGTATTACCGGAAATTCATCTTCAACTTCTCCCACATCTGCGCTCCTTTGACCGATCTCTTTCGTCAAGGAGCTACCTTTCAATGGGGACCACCGCAGCAGACCGCTTTCACCGCAATCAAATCGGCACTCACCTCTGCACCGGTCCTCACCGTCGCTGACCCATCACGGCCGTACTTTATATGGACCGATGCCTCCGATGTCGCTATTGGTGCCATTCTTTGCCAAGACCACGGCCATGGGATGCAGCCACTTGCATTCGAGTCACGCAAACTTCAACCGGCAGAGCGCAACTACGCAACACACGATCGGGAGCTCCTTGCCATTGTCCATGCAATCAAGACATGGCGCTGCTACGTGGAGCTGCAGCCCGTCACCGTCTACACCGACCATCGCCCACTTCAACACCTAAAAACACAGCCCGTGCTCAGCCGCCGCCAAGCCCGATGGGTTGAGTTCTTGGAGCAGTTCGTCCCCTCACTCCAGATCATCTACCGCCCCGGAAAGCTCAATCCAGCCGCCGTCTTGTCCCGACCACCACCGCCAGCCCCACCACCCACCAACCAGCCCCAACCACCCATCAACCAGCCCCAACCACCCACCAACCAGCCCCAACACTCCCCAACCAGCCCCACCTCATCACCTCCACCTCAAACTCCGAACCCACCCTTGCAACTCCATGGAACCAGCAGCATCACATGGGATGATGCCTTCATCACGAAGTTTCAGCGCGCCTACAAACGTGACCTGTTTTTTGTCAAGCAAGCACCCGAGGACCCGGCCTACTCATTTGAAGACCCATTTTGGTACAACGCTGTCACCAAGACCATTTGTGTCCCTGCGGATCGTTCCTTACGGCAGCTAATACTCTCCGAATACCACGACACCGGCAGCCACTTTGGTGTTGAGAAGACCTACGCACGCCTTTCCAACGACTACCATTGGCCACGCATGCACGCTGATGTGCGTGACTTCATACGCACATGCCGAACCTGTCAACAACTCAAAGCACGCACCACCAACCGCTACGGACTCCTTCAGCCCATCCCTCCACCTACCAAAGTGTGGGATGAAGTCACCATGGACTTTATCATGGACCTGCCCCGCACACCCCGCAGCTACAACGCCATCCTAGTCGTCGTTGACCGACTCTCCAAAATGAGCCATTTCATCCCCACGCACACAACCGTCACCGCACCCGAAACAGCCCGGCTTTTCTTCGATCACATAGTCCGCTTACACGGCCTCCCATCCGCCATCATTTCAGACCGTGCCCCTCGCTTCTTGAGCAACTTTTGGCAAAGCCTCTTCAAGCTTCACGGCACCCGGCTGAAGTTTTCTACCGCATATCACCCTGAAACGGACGGACAAACTGAACGGATGAACCGCACGCTTGAAGACGCCCTTCGTGCACAAGTTAACGCTCGCCAAACCGATTGGGACCTCCACCTCACCGCCATCGAACTCGCATACAACAGCACACCCCATCTCTCCACCGGCCAGCCACCCTTCTACCTCGCAACCGGACAGCACCCACGCCTCCCAACGACCCCACCCTCCCACCTCTCCCACGCACCAGCAGCCTTTGAGTTCCTCACCTCACTCGAATCAGCCATTGATGCCGCTCGCACCTCCATCCTTAAAGCACAAGCCAAACAGACCCACTATGCCAACTCCCACCGCAAAGATATCCGCTTCAAGGTTGGCGATCAAGTGCTTCTCTCCACTGACCACCTACCTCTCCTACGCAAAGGCACAACCAGAAAACTCGCCCCTCGCTTCATTGGCCCGTTCACTATCACCCGAGTCCTCTCACCAGTCAACTACCGGCTCCAACTGCCCAGCTATATGAAGATTCACCCCGTCTTCCATGTCCAGCGCCTCCGCCCTTTCCGTGCACCCTCAACGGACCGACCAGCCTCCCGCCACCTGCCACCGATGTTCGAAGGCAGCCCCGGCCTGTTTGAGGTTGCATCTATCACTGCTCACCGCGACACACCTCACGGTCGCGAGTTTCTCGTTCACTGGAAGGACCAGCCTGCTAGTGACGACTCGTGGGAACCCGAGAGCCACCTTGACCGTGCAGCAACTGCCGTGAATCGTTACTTAACCAGCCATGGTTTGGCGCCGTGGACGTCGCCTCTTGGGGGGGGAAGTAATGCAACAGTGCGGCAGCCCACTGTTACTGTTGGGCCGCCGCACAGTGCCAATCCACCGGCTAGTGGGAGGCTGCAAACTCCCAAACCACGCAAGGTTGGGATTGGTCAGCCTCCCCTCCCTACATTTGGGCGCCCACCTGAAGACACGCAGCCCAAACCACACCCTCGCGCGAAAATGACGAAACGCAGAAAAGTCAAGCTCCGACCCCTCGCCGACTTCGCCAACGGTGCCGACGAAATTACAGCCCCGTAACCAAGCTCGCCGGCCAATCCCGCATCGCAATCAATCTCTGAATTTCACGGCAAGGTTCATTTCAAGGGGTAGAGTTACCAATAAGAAATTCAGAGTGTCGCGACTTGGTAGTGCGACTCGATTTGTGAATGCATCCTATAAAAATTGTGTGTGAAATTTGTTGAAGTCATAGTGCAATTTCCAGAGAACTTCAGAGTGCTACCTATACCCGTTTTCCAAGCCTACTAAGGCCACTACATCCCTGCCAGCAACGTTTCACGGTAGCTGGTTCTAGATCGACGGTGCTGGCCTGTCACGAAGTTGCGATATTCAAGAAAATCTCCGACTGATTGCGTCATGTAACAGAACATGAGCGCATCGTGCAACGAGTTCAAACGTGGAAATGAGATTGTGTCATAATATATGATAGCTAAGAAAATGATTGGATAAGCAATACAAGACACTAAACAAAAATTCCAGTATCACTGGTTATACAGCTACGGTAATATTGTTATGTGACCAATTTGACTGGCTGGAAATCACCACTTGCTTGTACTTCACCAACTCGTTCCCCTACCTGCACCTCAGGCTTCCCACGACTTGCTCTCTCCCTCCGTTTCTTCCTCTTCTCCCCACTCGCAACCTCATTCCCCTCCCCCCTTCCTTTCCCCATCCCCTCCTCTGTCACTGCATCATTACCCACCTTCGCACCCCCTTTCTCCACAGTCTTGGGTGGTTTCAGCTTCCCTATCTTCACCCCCGCCAGCCCTCTCCTTGCCGTCTCCCACGCTGCAGCTGACACAGGCCCCTTCCTCTTCCCCTGCCCCTGCTGTACCTCAAACCCTAGCCCCTGCTCCGATCCCTGCTGCTCCTGCCCTCTGCTGCTGCTACTGCTGCTGCCGTCACTCATGCTGCCCGCACTGTCGTCCCCGGGCGGCACGCCAATGATGACGCCCGACCCGAGGCACGTGTCGCCATCATAGAAGGCGGCAAACTGGCCGGCAGCCAGCCCTTGATCGTCCTGGGATAGAGTCACCAGCGCTGCCACTGCTGCTGCTTCTCCTGCTTCTGCTGTTGCTCCTCCTGCTGCTGTTGCTGTTGCTGCTTCTGCCTCTTCTGCTGCTCCTGCCTCTCCTGCTGCTGCTTCCCCTACTGCTGATCCTGTTTCTGCTGGCGGATGGTTCATTGCATCTGGACGCATGTCCGCTGGCAGCTCAGCAAACCGTACGGAGCAGGGGTAGAATTGGGGGCCGTGGCGGACCTGGAGGAAGAGACCGGAGAGAGGGGGGAAGAGGAAGGGAGAAGAGGGGAGAGGAAGAGAGAAACGGGGGGGTCACTGGATTAGAACTGGGCAGCAGAGAGCAGGGGTAGGACTGGGGATTGTGCCACATCTGGGGCAGGGCTGCACTCGCCACCTTGAGTCGATTTGTGCTGTGATGCGCCTCAATCATCAACTGGGCAGCAGAGAGCAGGGGTGGAACTGGGGACCGTGGCGGACATGTAGTAGGGCTGCGCTCGCCACCTTGAGTCAATTTTTCAGACGCCTCAACATCAATCAGCTGGGCAGCAGAGAGCAGGGGTAGGACTGGGGACTGTGGCGGGCCTGGGGAGGGCCGCGCTCACCGCCTTGAGTCGAATTGTGCTGTGATGCGCCTCAATCATCAGCTGGGCAGCAGAGAGCAGGGGTGGAACTGGGGACTGTGGCGGACCTGTGGCAGGGCTGCACTCGCCACCTTGAGCCCAGCTTACTGAACCAGCCCACCCAGAGCTGACCCCCACACTTGTCTGGAAAGTGGTGGGTGGGTGAGTGTGTGCTGTCCTGCTCCTCCATGCTCCCACCACGGCTAGCATTTGGTGAAGAATCTCAAAGGCTCTCACCTTGCATGTGGTTGGGTCATTCTGACAAAGGAGGGGTGCATTTCCCTCCCTGCATCCAGCTGAACCCGCCCACCCAAAACTGCCGGCGGGACTTGGCTGGCGAGTGGTGGGTGGGTGCTCACTTGCTCCCTGCTCTCACCTTGCATGCCAGATTTCGTCGTTCACTCAAAGGACGGCTGCACTCGCTACCTTGAGTCCAGCTGAACCCGCCCACCCAGAACTGCCGCCGGGACTTGGCTGGCGAGTGGTAATCCCGAGACACAAAGACCGTGTTGGTGGCCGTGTCTTTAGCTACCACATACCTGGTGAGTGAGGGAGGGTGGAGGAAGAGGAGAATGAAGTGGGGGGCGGGGTAATCCCTGACGGCAAGACTTAGTAATCCCGAGACACGAAGACCGTGTTGGTGTCCTGTGTCTTTAGCTACCACGTACCTGGTGAGGTGGGGGGGAGTGTGGAGGAAGAGGGGAACGAGGGTGAGCGTGGGGTGATGGTAATTGAAGTCTGAGAGTGGTAATCGCGGGAGAGTCGAAGAGGGTGCTGGTGACTGTGTCCATAGCCACTACATACCGGAAGAGGTAGCGTGAAGTCGATTTTTGAGTCGACTCAAAAATCAAAGACGGTGCTGGTGACCGTGGCCATAGCCTATATCGAAATCACTTTTGAGAATTCTCAAAAGTGATTTCGATACATACAAGAAGAGGTAGTAGCTTTGTTGTGAAGAGGTAACGAGAAAACGGTGAAATGGGAAACACGACAGAGCGTGAGGAGGAATCGACTCGAGAGTGCTTTTGAGAATTCTCAAAATCAACCAAACAACAAAGAGCGGCACTTGTGGGAGACAGTGTTAGTGGCGGTGCCTTGGGCACCCACGTACCTGCTCAAGTGTGGGGAAAGCGGGACAGCGGGAAACTCTACAACAAGGAAAAGCGGGGCGGCTAAGAAAAGCAAGTTTAAAAAAACATGAGTGGTGGTTGCAGCCGTTTGGCTGGATAGGGCCTCTCACCACTTACCTCATGACCTGCCTCTCTCACAGATCCTTCCTCACTCAACTTTTGAGGCGCCTCAAAAGTCATGAGTGGCGGTTGCAGCCGTTTGGCTGGACAGGGCCTCTCACCACCTACCTCATCACCTGCGCAAGAAAACATGAATTCGAGCCGTTTGGATTTGAGAATTCTCAAAAGTGATTTCAATACTGCAGCCGTTTGGCTGGATAGGGCCTCTCACCAGCTACCTCATGACCTGCCCCACTCACAGATCCCTCCTCACTCACTCACACCACGGCCCTCCCGACAGCTTGATGCCTTGTCGCTGCACGATGGTGAAGAACCAGAAGCCCCTGGGCACCCCCAGGGCAGGGCCTCTCCGCTCAGTGTGTGCTTAGAGCACAAACAGCATCATCCCTCGCTTTCCCTCACTCACCAGGGCCCGCCAGACAGCTTGATCCCCTGTCGCTGCCCGATGGTGAAGAACCAGAAGGCCCTGTGCGTCCCCAGGGCCTTCCTCTCTCTGTGTGCTCGGAGCACAAACACCACCAACCCTCACTCAACCTTGCTCACTGACTGTTGGTCTATGTGATTTGCTCACCAGGGCCCCCCAGACAGCTTGATCCCCTGCCGCTGCCCAATGGTGAAGTACCAGAAGCCCCTGTGCACCCCCAGGGCCTCCCCGCTCTCTGTGCGTGTTGTCATATGGAAGCAGTGAATGCATACACGAGAACCCTCACTCACCACGGCCCCCCAGACAGCTTGATGCGCTGCCGCTGTCCGATGGTGAAGAACCAGAAGCCTCTGTGCACGCCCAGGGCCTCAATGCAATGTCTATTTGCGTGAGCTTGGGTGAATGAAATGGCACTCAGGGGTGTGACAACGACACACGCACATCAGAAGCCCCTGTGCACCCCCAGGGCCTACCCGCTCTCTGTGTGCTTAGAGCACAAACACCATCAACCCTCAGTCAACCTTGCTCACTGAGTGTGGATCCATCTGATTAGCTCACCACGAACAGCCAGAGAGCTTAATCGCCTGTCGCTGCCCGATGGTGAAGTACCAGAAGCCCCTGTGCGCGCCCAGGGCCTCACTGCTATGTGTGTCTGTGGGGCTGGTGGTGGTGAATGAACTAAGGAAGGGCGCACACAGCAGCAGCAGCAGCAGCAGCCACCTCCTCACTCACCACGGTCCGCCAGACAGCTTGATGCCCTGGCGCTGCCCGATGGTGAAGAACCAGAAGCCTCTGTGCGTCCCCAGGGCAGGGCCTCCCCGCTCTGTGTTTGTGCGTGTGTGTGTGTGTACGAGGGGGGTGTATGAACGACACTCAGGGATGAGTGAGCGACACACAAACAACTGGCTTCACTCGCCACGGCCCCCCGGACAGTTTGATGCCCTGCCGCTGCCCGATGGTGAAGAATCAGAACCCCCTGTGCACCCCCAGGGCCTCCCCGCTCTCTGTCTGTGCGCTTGAGTTTGAAGGTGGCGAAAGAATGAGTGGACCACACACACACTCCCTCCCTTCGCTCACTCACCACAGTCCCCCAGACAGCTCGATGCCTTGCCGCTGCCCGATGGTGAAGAACCAGAAGCCTCTGTGCGTCCCCAGGGCCTCCCCGCTCTCTCTGTGTGCTTAAATTAGAGCACAAACACCATCAAGGCCACACAAAACAGCTCTCACTCACCAGGGCCCGCCCGAAAGCTTAATTCCCTGCCGCTGTCCAATTGTGAAGAACCAGAAGCCTCTGTGCGTCCCCAGGGCCTTCCCACTCTCTGCCTCCACCAGCAACCCCTCCTGCTCGCCCACGTGCCGTGCCACAACTCAGGGAACTTCACCTGGTGACAGAGATAAGACAGGTATAAGACATGTACAAGAGTAGAAAGTCCCGTGTGCAAGTGGGAGCAACTGGGTGGGTGCCAATGAATCGCCTTCCCACTCTCTGCCTCCACCAGCAACCCCTCCTGCTCGCCCACATGCCGTGCCACAAACTCGGGGAACTTCACCTGGGATACAAGAGCAGGATAGGTACAAGGGTAGACAGGCAGGTGTGCAATTTGGTACAAGAGTAGGAACAAGGGTGTGAAACAAGTCGCCTCGCCCCTCTCTGCCTGCACCAGTAGCCCTCCTGCTCGCCCACGTGCCGCGCCACGAACTCAGGGAACTTCACCTGGTAAAAAGATGGGATGGGAAATCTCAGAGGTTTTCAAATGTTTAAGATGGTCTGAGGAGTTGGGCTGGGTTACAGCCACTTGAAAGGAAAATAAGCTGGGCAATAGAGAGTGGACTGTGGAGACAAGGTAGCCAACACAAAAAAAAAAAAGACCAGACATACGGAAAGAGAGTATATGAGGGAAGAAGTTTACAGTGAGATACCTTCCCCAAGCCAGGGCTTCCCCAGGTCGTGCCTGATACCTTCCCCAGGAAGCAAATCCTTTGGGAGTGCTTCTGGCTCGGGTTCGGCAGGTTGAACGCCGACGCCAGCTGTCGCACCTGAATCTTGAATCTACCTTCTTCCCAGGCCTTGCCTTCCGCAAATCTTACCTTCCCCAGGAAGCAGATCCCCTGGGAGTCCTTCCGACTCTGGTTGGGCAGGGCAGAAGAAATTCCACCTGAATCTGCCTTCAGCATGCCGTGCTTTCACCATGCCCTGATTTCACCATGCTGTGCCTTCCCCAGATCGTACCTTCCCTAGGAAGCAGATCCCCTGGGAATCCTTCCGGCTCTGGTTGGGCAAGTTGAATGCTGCCGCCAGCTGTCGCACCTGGGACTGCTTGGGGAAGAAAGGACGGACGTGATAAGAGGAAGAGGGAGTGAGGAAGAGGGCGGAGAGGAAAAACAGGGGACAGGACAAGAGGGCGAAGACGGAAGGGGGCAAGATGGCAAAGAGGGAAGAGGGCCAGAGGTCAAACTTTTGAGGCGCCTCAAAAATCGGACGAGGGCAAGAAAGATGGCAAAGAGGGAAGAGGGCCAGAGGTCAAAGGGCAAAAAGGATAAGAGAGAGGCATACACTGGTGAGGGCAAGCGGGCAAGAGACTGAGAGAGCAGCATACCTTGGTGAGGGCCCCGAGAGGGAACATGACTCGAGACAGCTGCTGCTGGGATAGGTGCGAGAGGAAGTAAGTCTGATCCTTCACCTGGAGAAATCAGTTGAGTGGGAGAAGACAGGGCGAAAGGGACGTAGCAAGGAAGAAGAGTTGATATCCTCTGGGAACATGACTCGAGACAGTTAAAAGGCGTCTGCAATCTGCGGTGTCACCTGGGTGAATACTGACACTTCTCAAAAGAAAATGTCTGTAACCTGTGGTATCGCCTGGGCACCTGGGAGGATGCTCACCTCGTCGGCTGAGAGGACCAGGCGCACAGCAGCAGACTGGCCGGGAAGAGAAGGGCCAGCTGATGAGCGGACAACGGCGATGCGGTGCCATGTGGTTGTAATGAGTGAAGTGTTTTGCGGCCGAGATAGGGCCTACAAAATTGACTGAATAAGCGATGTGAGAATTCGACTAGAGGTTGAATGACACTTACGGAAGGGAGAGGGAGCGAGTGAGAGCGGTTCAGCAACATTGTTTTCATACCTGGTGGGTGTAAGCCAGAGATGTGGGACTGCGAGAGGGGAAGGGGACGGATAGAAAGGCAAGCAAGGCAGCGATAGCGAGGGAGTGAAGGAGGTGCAAAGACGAGAGAGCGTGTTGACTGCGCACCTGGTGCATGTGAAGGCGCCCCAGCAGACAGATATATCCCATTCATCTGCTGGAGTCCTGAATATACCAAACAACACTCCATCCACCTCCTCAGCTCGAGAGCAGTCGTCAGCAGAGGGGAACAGCTGCCTCACGGTGAATAGATTCTCCAGAACTTCAGCACCACTATAACCTCCTTGGTCCCTCTCCTCAGCTCGAGAAGAGTCGTCAGCAGAGGGGAAAACAGCTTCTCACAGTAATTAAATTCTCCAGAATCTGAGCACCACTATAACCTCCTCCTCCGTCCCTCTCCTCAGCAGCTCCACCCCTTCAAATCCCAACTCTTTCATCCTTTCCCGCACCTCTTCAGGGTCATTTTCCGCAACAACAAGCAGGTAAAACACTCCTCTCGGGGACAAAAGCTCCGCCGAAACCTTCATAACTCGATCTATTACCTCCCTCCCACGATCCCCTCCTGCCCAGGCTTGCGTGATTCCTGGTCGGTGCATTTCTTGCGGCGAAGTGGGGACGTATGGCGGGTTGAAGATGAGAATGTCTACTTGGCCTGCCATCCTCGGTATAAGGGCCGATCCGAGATCCGATATAAGGACGTCCGCTGGAATGCTGTGGGCTGCTAGGGTTTGTCGGGTGATGTCTGCGGCATGGGGATTAATGTCCACTGCGAGAAATGCGGATTGAGTGGCAAGGGAGACGGCAGCATTAGGAGCAGCACGACCACTACCAGCATCCCTATCGGCAGTACCAGCACCATCAGCGCCGCCAGCACTGCTAGCAGCACCACTGCTGCTTGCGTTAACAGCCGGGGTAGAAGGGGCAGAGAGGGCGCGGAGAGCGAGAGCCACTGATGTAAGGACGAAGCCGCTTCCGGACCCCAGCTCGACAACCAACGCAGGGAACGAGGGACGGCCAGAGGAGATGAGGTGGGCATGAGGAGGATGGGAGGACGTGGAGTAGTCTGAGGGAGGGGACGCGGGGGATTTGTGCGAGATCAACGATGGTGGAAGGGTTTGATTGGATGACGGACTGTTGTTGCTAGCGCAGGTTGCAAGCGACGGGTAGAACCGAGCGATGTCCGCGGCGATGGCATCGGCGAGGGCGAAGGAGTCGTCGCACGGCTCGTACACCTCGGGATGACGTGGCATGAGTCGCAGATCTGGCTGTGGCCAGCTCTCCCTTCTCTGGCGTCGCTGCTGCTGCATTTGGGAGGTAGGCATGACTGGCTGTATGGCGAATGGCCGAAGCCCGTTGCCCCCGTGTCGGAAGCTGTCATATATTCTAAGGGCGCTCAGACTGATTGTATAGTACAGGCTAATGCACCACAATGAGTTGCGTTTATCGGTTAGAATCAAAACCTAACGGTACAATCATTCGAACAAAGCCGTTAATTGAGCGATAACGCAGCGCGACACGGGGAAGAGGGAAGCTCGGGAGGAGACGAGCAGCAATTTCGCCAGATCTTACATACGAAGTAATGATCTTGCGACATCACTCCACTGGCGGTTCAAAGCGGTTCAGTACTGTAGAGCGCCAAGTTTTTAGCAGAAATGTTCACGGATTTGTACCGTCTTGCAAACCTCATAATTGCGCAGAGCAAAGCAAGAAAACCTCCGCCGAAACCCCAACAAACATACTCGATACAGAATGGTTGGTTGCGTTTGCAGCCTCAAAGCATTTTTACTGTACAAAACTTTACAGTGGCAAACGGCAGAAGTGGCAGCAACATCCTTGTCCTCTTGTGTTCTGTAGTGATGGGCTTCAGTTGTGCTTGGGGGAAACTTGTCAGTGTCGTGGCAGGGAAAGGTAGGAAATGACGTTGGAGCGTTTGTTGGTCGGCGCTGTTGCGAGGGGGGAAGGAAGCGCAAGGTTCTATTGCGTTGCGTGTTTGCCAAACTAGCGTGTTTTGCAGCAGCACGCTATGGCTTCGAGTTTCGAGCAAGAGGAAGCGCCGCCGTTACAGAGCTGGCGGAAGCGACCCGAGCGTTACCGCATCAAGGAAATGGAGGGGGGGACGGAGGGAGGGATGGACGGAGGGAGGGACGTACAGAGGGGGGGACGGACAGAGGGAGGAAGCGAGAAAGTCTACCCTCACAGCTGGCGTGTGCGATAGGGATCCCGTCGAAACGCGCCCGTCCACGACTTCATACTAATATCTCTCGGACAGATGTTCCTCCAGCCAAACAGACCAACTTCGCACAATCCGTTAGCTCAACGCAGCGTGCCATTGCGTTGCCTTGTTCATCCATCATTAATCATAAGCTACTCCTCTGTTCTCGCACGTCTAATTTTGGGACTAGCTCGGCATGGCGTCTCGTACCTTCGTACTCGCAATGCTTCTGCTCCTCGCAGCGGCTTTGTCGCCAGCCGTCAATCTTGCAGTCGCTCAAACCGTTACCGTCGGGCCAAACGGTTCGGTGAACGGTAACGGTTATTCAACCGACGCGGAGGATGGCAGCGTGACGGTAAACGGCACGACCTTCTTTCCGAATGGCACAATTCTAAACGGTGACGGTCAGACGATCACCCCGACAACGAATGCGGACGGATCTGTATCTGCCGGCGGTTTCACCGTCTATCCGAACGGGACCGTCACTTCTGACGGGACAACCGTCAATCCTGGCGGCGGGATTACGCTACCCGGCGGGCTCAACATCAGTACCGGCGGCGCCGGCGGGATTCAGACGCCGGGATTTTCGGTGAATCCTGACGGAACAGTGACCGTTAAACAAGCCGCGCCGCCCGCACCCAAGACTGCTGGTAGGTACCGTGGCTGCTATTACTAGGCACCCTCTGTGTATGCCACATCAAACCTGGACGAAATCATGGCCGTAAATCAGGCCTCTGGTTCCGCAACCAAACCTGCTGATAGAACCACCATTTCGATTTCGTCTTTCTGTGGCTCTCACACGGAGAACACAACGCTCGCGGAAGAGGTGTACCTGCTATATAGTTTGCACTACAGTGTTTCCACAATGTGATTTCAACCACATTGCTGGATGTCCTAACCTACAAGTTCCTCTGCACCCGCTGTTTTCCCGTAACAGGATCGCTCGCATGTCCTGCGAGCATATCGATTAGCCTCTTTACCACCCTGCTGGCCACTCTCCTCTTCTGCGCATAAACTACTGTCTCAAACTTTTGAGGACTTCGTCGAGTCCGAAATAGGTTCTATGGAGTCCGAAATAGGTTCTATGGAGTCGGAAATAGGTTCTATGGAGAAATTAGGCTGTGCGTGAAAAGTTCTGGAGTTGAAAAACTGGGTGTTGGATTTGGTGCAAGTTCCGCAACAGGATTGTGCGTTGGGCAAGGGCAAGTGTACTCGTTATTGAGTGGGCGGATTGGCGAATGGGTGTATTCCAACTTATTTGGAAGCTAGTTAGCCGGTGCATGCTTCTAGTCAGCATTAGTAATGAATGTGTGGATATTTCTACAAGTGCAACGACCAGTTCTTGGCGTGGTAATGCATGAAGACGAATAATGCAGGACCGATACAAAGATATGGCGCTTCCAATAATAACAGAAAAGCTCCGTCAAGCACAAACACAAATGCTCCACAATTGAAGGCGTGCATTTCACTCTACCTTGGGCAAATATTGGTACCACACATACCATACCAGTTACTACAATCATGGAGATTTTTCTTTCTTTCTTTCGAGTTGTCGCATCATCTCCTTGCAGCCAGATGAGCTGCACGAAGGGAGTGGTGGCTCCATTCACATGAACATTCATTCAGGGCGGAGCTTCACAGAGCAGCACTCTTGTGTCGAAGCCCAGCTCTACAGAGACACTATGGAGGCCCAATCTTCCCGAGCCCGAACCCTCTCAGCACGTCTGCTCACAACCAGATGAGCCCCGAGTCTGGAATGGTGGCTTTGGCACAGACGAATGCGCAGCCGGGCTAGTGCTTGGGTGTGTATATCCTGCCCCCTACCTTAACCGATCAAATCTTACAGCAAGCAATCAAGGAGGGCCGATCTTTTTTAGCCCTCTCAGCACGTCTGCTCGCAGCCAGATGAGCCCCGAGTCGGGAATGGTGGCCTTGGCGCAGAAGAAGGCACAGTCAGGCTGGTGCTTGGGTGGGTGTGTAAAAATGTCACCCTTATCAGAATTGATCAATCTTTCTCCTATCAGCAATCAAGGAGGGCCAATCTTCTTGAGCCCTCGAAGCACGTCTGCTCGCAGCCAGATGAGCCCCGAGTCGGGAATGGTGGCCTTGGCGCAGAAGAAGGCACAGTCAGGCTGGTGCTTGGGTGGGTGTGTAAAAATGTCACCCTTATCAGAATTGATCAATCTTTCTCCTATCAGCAATCAAGGAGGGCCAATCTTCTTGAGCCCTCGAAGCACGTCTGCTCGCAGCCAGATGAGCCCCGAGTCGGGAATGGTGGCCTTGGCGCAGAAGAAAGCGCAGTCAGGCTGGTGCTTGGGTGCATCAGGGTCGGCACAGTGCACCAGAGCAGGGTTGGTGGCGTTGGGAGGGGGCTGTAGGAGGGGTCTGCGGGAACAAGGAATAAAAGTAGTGGAGCCGCCGGGGGGGGGGGGGGGGGGGGGGGGGGGAGAGGAGGGGGGAGAGGAGGGGGGAGAGGAGGGGGGAGAGGAGGGGGGAGAGGAGGGGGGAGAGGAGGGGGGAGAGGAGGGGTAGCAGACAGAGGGAGGCATGAGTAACACCCAGTCCCATTGGTGCTTGGGTGCGTCGGGGTCAGCACAGTGCACCAAAGCAGGCTTGGTGGCGTTGGGAGGGGGCTGAGGGAAGGGCCTGGAATAAGTGTTGGTTGAGCAATCGAGAGTGGATGGAGAGGGGAGACATGGGAGAGAGAGAAGTGGGGACTCGCTGTCTGGTGCACATCTCACAGTCTGGTGCACATCTCACAGTCTGGTGCAGATGTCACTGTCTGGTGCAGATGTCACAGTCTGATGCAGATGTCACAGTCTGGTGCAGATGTCACAGTCTGGTGCAGATGTCACAGTCTGGTGCAGATGTCACTGTTTGCAGTGGGTTCAATGATGTAGAAGGGGTCCTGCAGCACATCATGGTACTTCTCCAAAGCAGCGCCCAGTACAGCGGCCTTGTTCAAGGAAAGTGACATGGGAAAGAGGAATCATTTTTGAGAATTCTCAAAAGGGAAGAGACATGGAAAAGAGGGAAATGGGAACTCACTGCTTGGTGCAGATCTCGTTGGCTGTAGGTTCGGTGATAGCAGAGGGGTCCTGAAGCACATCATGGTACTTCACCAACAGCAGCGCCCAGTACAGCCGCCTGCCACTCCATGTGCCTACCTTTCTACCTTTCTAGCTACCAACCAATACCTGGAAATGCCTTGTTTCAAAGGGGAGAAACAGAAGAAAGTGGGAACTCACTGCTTGGTGCAGATTTCGTTGGCAGTCGGCTCAGTGATAGCAGAGGGGTCCTGCAGCACGTCATGGTACTTGACCAACAGAAGCGCCCAGTACAGCCGCCTGCCACTCCACGTGCACGCATACTGCGCCATGTGGTTCGCTGCATGCACCAGCCTCTGTGCTGCATCGTCGTTCTCCTGAGCCCAGCGAATTTTAGCAGGGAGATCGGAGAATCTGAGGGTTGCGAGGGAATAGAGAGGCATGGAGAGGGGTCGTTGAGCTGTCTCACATTCCCCCCAGAACAGCCACCTGCCTGCCTGCCACTCCACGTGCACGCATACTGCGCCATGTGGTTCGCTGCATGCACCAGCCGCTGCGCCGCATCGTCGTTTTCTTGGGCCCAGCGGATCTTGGCCGGCAGATCGGAGAATCTGAGGGTTATGTTGGAGTAGAGAGGGGTGGAGAGGGGTTGTTGAGTTGAGCCGCCTCACATGCCCCCCAGTACAACCGCCTGCCACTCCACTCCACGCGCACGCAAAATACTGGGCCATGTGCTTTGCTGCGTGCACCACCAGCCGTTGCGCCGCATCGTCGTTTTCTTGAGCCCAGCGGATCTTGGCCGGCAGGTCGGAGAATCTGAAAGAAGAATGGACAAGGGCGAATAATTCGTTATAGGATTCTCGAAAAATGAAAGAAGAAGGGTTAAGGGGGGTTGCTGAGCGTTCATGGGACCTGGTAGATGGGGAGGGAGCGGCACTGCTGACACGACTTACCAAGGGGTCAAAGCACCTTGTCGTGGCTTGGCTTCACAGGAATGTGGTTCAAGAATCCTATACCGGGTGAACACCGGTGAACACTTTGAAGAAATGCACACCGGGTCGATCCGACTGGCCCGACTCGATTTTCCTGACCCGAGGCAGGTTCGGGCGGGGACGGGTCGACCCTCCCCGGATGAGTAAGAACTCTGAGGAATCCAGCCCGGCCCGGGAATTTAGGGGCGGGTCGGATTGACCCGAGTTGACTCAAAAGTCAAGTTGGGTCGGATTGACCCGAGTTGACTCAAAAGTCAAGTTGGGTCGGATTGACCCGAGTTGACTCAGAAGTCAAGTTGGGTCGGATTGACCCGAGTTGACTCAGAAGTCAAGTTGGGTCGGATTGACCCGAGTTGACTCAGAAGTCAAGTTGGGTCGGATTGACCCGAGTTGACTCAAAAGTCAAGTTGGGTCGGATTGACCCGAGTTGACTCAAAAGTCAAGTTGGGTCGGATTGACCCGAGTTGACTCAGAAGTCAAGTTGGGTCGGATTGACCCGAGTTGACTCAGAAGTCAAGTTGGGTCGGATTGACCCGAGTTGACTCAAAAGTCAAGTTGGGTCGGATTGACCCGAGTTGACTCAAAAGTCAAGTTGGGTCGGATTGACCCGAGTTGACTCAAAAGTCAAGTTGGGTCGGATTGACCCGAGTTGACTCAGAAGTCAAGTTGGGTCGGATTGACCCGAGTTGACTCAGAAGTCAAGTTGGGTCGGATTGACCCGAGTTGACTCAAAAGTCAAGTTGGGTCGGATTGACCCGAGTTGACTCAAAAGTCAAGTTGGGTCGGATTGACCCGAGTTGACTCAAAAGTCAAGTTGGGTCGGATTGACCCGATGGGAAATGGGTCGGGAACATTCCGGCCAACCCGCCATCTACTTGTGATTGTGCGGGAAGGCAATGTGGTTTCTAAACCAAGTGAAAGCTCATAGGCAGGGTCGGACAAAACAAGGATGATATACAGTGGTTCACGAGGACTATATTCATTCAGAGGCGTGGGTAGTTGTGAAGTCCGGTCAAGAGGGGTTGGAAAACAGAAAATAGATTAAAGGTCATTGTTGAGAACAGTTGAGAACAGTTGAGAACAGTTGAGAATGGTTGAGAATGGTTGGCATAGCATCATACGTGAGAGTGGTGGTAACTAGCCAGTGCACTCCGCCCTCCAGCAGCGGCTCATAGAAGGAGGGGTGTCTACTGTTACCTGGTTACCAGCAGGCATGGTTAGTCACGTGTGTGTGAGTGAGTGGTATGCACACAACCTCCAGCAGAGGTTCTTAGAAGTGAAAGAGCGGCGTCTGTGTGGTAAGGTAATTGGTTTACCATACCAGCAGGCACCATTGTTACTCACGTGCGGGTGGTAACCAGCCAATGCACCCCATCCTCTAGCAGCGATTCGTAGAACTGAAAGAGAGGAGTCTGTATGGTTAGCAGGTTACCAGCAAGCACCTTTGTAGGTCGCAACTCACGTGCGGGTGGTAACCAGCCAATGCACCCCATCCTCCAACAGTGCTCGTAGAACTGGAAGAGAGGAGTGTGTATGGTTACCAGGTTACCAGCAGGCAACCAGGTTACCAGCCAATGCACCCCTTCCTCCAGCAAAGGCTCGTAGAACTGGAAGCGAGGCGTCTGCATGGTTACCTGGTTACCAGCAGCAGACATCGACACTCACGTGCGCGTGGTAACCAGCCAATGCACCCCATCCTCCAGCAGCGGCTCGTAGAACTGGAAGAGGGGCGTCTCCTGGCGGATGCTCAGCTGATTTGATCGCAGCACTCCACACGTCCTGCAGCTGCCACCCCCACCATCAACGATCACCTGAAAATGGAGGGAAAAGGGCACGAGGATGGGAACGAGAAAGGATGGCCTGTTGCTCGTGAACCCGGTGGAAGAGGGGCGTCTCCCGTCGAAGCTGGTAGGATCGCAGCACTCCGCACGTCCTGCAGCTGCCGCCTCTCCCGTCGATGGTCACCTGATGGAGGTGGGAAGAGGAATGAGAAGGGGTAAGAATGGCTTGCTGTGGCTACGGGAAGTGTGGCTCGTAGAACTGGAAGAGAGGCGTCCCCTGTCCTGTCAGATCAGATGCTCAGCTAATTCGATTGCAGCACTCCGCACGTCCTGCAGCTGCCCCTTCCCCCATCGAAATTCATGCGTTTCGCCAGCAACTCTCCGTCTTCAGCCATGGCTGGCGAAACCGCGGGCTTGGCGTGGCTCCACGCGTTGATGTGAGCCTCCATGAGCGCAGAGAGCACTCCACCTCTCCCTACACTACCCACCTGGTACTTAAAGGCATTGAATTGGGTGAAGTTCATTCTCTTCGCCAGCAACAGCCCGTCCTCCGCCATGGCTTTAATAGCAGCCGGCTTGGCATGGCTCCACGCGTTGATATGAGCCTCCATCAGTGCCAAGTGCACGTCTGACAGCCGGTGCAGTCCACTGCACGTCCCACCCTCGTTCTCCCCCTCTCTTACCCCCCATCTCTCCCTCCCTCCAAATGACACCTCACCTGGAATTTGAATGCATTGAATTGGGTGAAGTTCGTTCTCTTCGCCAGCAACAACCCATCTTCCGCCATGGCCTTGATCACCCCTTAAGGTCCCATCCACCCCACTCCCACTCCCACTACCCACCTGGTACTTGAACGCGTTGAATTGAGTAAAATTCATGCGTTTCGCCAGCAACGATCCATCTTCCGCCATCGGTTTAATAACCGTGGGCTTGGCATGGCTCCACGCATTTATGTGAGCCTCCATCAGCGCAAAGTGCACATGTGACAGCCGGCGTGTGCAACCCCACCGCCTCTGAGACTCCCATCAGATACAGCTCCCCTTACCTGGTACTTGAAAGCATTGAATTGGGTGAAATTCATGCGTTTCGCCAGCAGCAGCCCATCCTCAGCCATCGCTTTAATAACAGCGGGCTTGGCATGGCTCCACGCGTTGATGTGCGCCTCCATCAGCGCAGAGTGCACGTCTGACAGCCGGTGCAGCCGCACACGCGGGTTGGCGCCCCAGTTGCCATCCAGCATGTCAAAGTTGGTCGTCTTTCCGCGGAATACTGCTCGTGCCTCCTTTCTTTCCCAGGGTACCTGGGGTTTGAGGGATTTGTGACAAACAGAGGGTCATCAATACACTCGCACTTGTGTTAGCCTCCATGAGAGCAGAGTGCACATCTGACAGCCGGTGCAGCCGCACACGTGGGTTGGCGCCCCAGTTGCCATCCAGCATGTCAAAGTTGGTCGTCTTGCCTCTGAACACCGCTCGTGCCTCTTTCCTCTCCCAGGGAACCTGGTGTGGTGTGGTGAACAATAAAGGTGCACAGAAGGAAGGGGGGGGTTGGCGCCCCAGTTGCCGTCCAGCATGTCAAAGTTGGTGGTCTTTCCGCGGAACACTGCTCGCGCTTCCTTCCGTTCCCAAGGAACCTGGTAGTAGAGGGGTTTGTGACAATCAGGGAGTCAAGAAGACACTTGAGTTGACATCAATACAGTCGCGCAGCGCAGAGTGCACATCTGACAGCCGGTGCAGCCGCACGCGCGGGTTGGCGCCCCAGATGCCGTCCAGCATGTCAAGGTTGGTCGTAAACACTGCCCGTGCCTCCTTTCTTTCCCAGGGGACCTGAGGGGATTGAAGGTTATATGGAGAAGAAGGGAGCGGAAATTGGCGCGCTAGTAGTTATCCAGCATGTCAAAATGGGTCCTCTTGCCTCTGAATAATGCCCGAGCTCCCTTGCATTCCCACGGCACCTGGGGGGGTGGGAGGGTATGTGGGGAATAGGGGCTGAGCTGAGCTGAGACTTGGCGACCCAGTTGCCGTCCAGCATGTCAAATTGACGTTACCGGCACAGGGGGGATTGGGAATTCGGTTGGTCAATAAATGGCTTAGAAGACACACCTGAGCTGAGTGGGCCCCTCACTACATACCTGAGTGCTCAAATCCGGTGTGTAGACCTCTGTCAAATCCAGTGGGTCAGGGATGGGTATGTCCCGCTTAACCATGAAGTTTGGTGCCAACCATGAAGCCCATGCTCATCACATCACAGGGTTACCAGCACGGGGGGTTTGCCTGAGAGTGTCTCAACTCTCACCTGAGTGCTGAGGTCTGGCGTGTAGTCCTCTGTCAAGTCAAGTGGATCAGGGATGGGTATGTCCATGGTGTCGACCGTGAAGCCCATGCTCATCACAGGGTAACCAGCGCGGTCGGACCAGTGGCTGCTGTAGAATGACTGCGGATGGTCGCACGTGTTGACTATCATTTCCAGGCGAAGGTCTGTCAATCCATACACGTCTATAGCGTCCTGGCGGTGTGGCACAGTGCAGGGAGGGAGGGGAAGGGAGGGTGGTCGCACGTGTTGACTATCATTTCCAGACGCGGGTCTGTCAATCCATACACGTCTACAGCGTCCTGGCGGTGTGGCAGGAGAAAGACGAGGGAGAAGAGGGGAACATGGGAGGGGAAGGGAAGGGAGGGTAAGTATTGAGCAGCACGGTTGGCCCAGTGGCTGCTGTAGAACGACTGCGGGTGGTCGCACGTGTTGACTATCATCTCTAATCGGAGGTCTGTCAGACCGTACACGTCTATAGCGTCCTGGCGGTGTGGCAGGAAGGGGGGAGGGAGAACGGCAACAGGAGAGCAACGAGGGAGGGTAAGCAGAGCGGTCGGACCAGTGGCTGCTGTAGAACGACTGGGGGTGGTCGCACGTGTTGACTATCATCTCCAATCGAAGATCTGTTAAAGCGTACACATCAATGGCATCCTGTGGTGTGGCACAGTGCAGGGAGGGGAGGGGAAGGGAGGGTGGTCGCACGTGTTGACTATCATCTCTAGTCGGAGGTCTGTTAACGCGTACACGTCGATTGCATCCTGCAAGCCATGAGAGGGAATGCAGGAGAATGGGAGGAAGAAAGAAAGGGATAAGAATGAAAGAAAGAACGAAAGGGGGAAGGGAGGGTAACCAGCACGGTCGGCCGAGTGGCTGCTGCGGAACGAAGCATGGAGAAAGAAGGCCGTACACGTCAATTGCGTCCTGCAAGCCATGAGGAGAATGTCAAGATAGTAAGGACAGTGAGAAGCCATAGCTAGGGTTGACCTAGCTAGGCAAGCAAGAAATGAACAAAGGAGGGCTTACACTAGCAAAAATGGGGATACAAATAGCAAACCCTAGAAGGGTTGTACTCGCTATAGAGCACCCCACTACAGGCTAGAGCATAATATTCTGACACACCCCCATAGCCAAAGTGGGGTGTAATCAACAGAGCAAGCAAAGCAGTACAAGCTCAGGGTGGATCACAATGTCACCACACATTCTGAGCACAAGTTCAAGAAGCAATAGTTTAAAGTTCACAATTATGAGCAAAGCTAGTGGTAGTCACAACGGGCAAGTGAGGAGGAGGAAAGAGACTATGAGAGGAGAGGAGGTAGTGGGCGGCAGCTGAAGCTGCTGGCACACGGCGCAACTGGAGCAACTGGCACACGGGCAACTGGAGCAACTGGCACACTGGCAACTGGAGCAACTGGCACACGGGCTACTGGAGTAACTGGCTCCGCGGCTGAAAGTAGCGGCAGACGAGCAACGGACTCACGGGCGACTGGAGCAACGGGCTCACGGGCGACTGGCGCAACGGGCTCACGGGCGACTGGCGCAACGGTCTCACGGGCGACTGGAGCTGCTGGCTTCACGGCGGCCACCCCCTTCAACCTCCCCAAACTATCCCACTCCCCCTGACACACACCCGCTGCTACACCGCTAGCTCCACTCCCCCTTCACCCCCCCTTAGTACCACTCCGACGGCTCCAACAGGTCCACCCCCCTCAGCGGCAGCTGCAGCACAGGGAGACGGAGGAGGAGGAGGAGCAGGGAACGGCACACAGAAGCTGCACCCCCATACCCCCCACCCCCAAACCCTAATCCAGGAGTACGGGCAGAAGGAGGGGTGGGGCGCCTTCAGAAGCACGGGGGACAGCGGGGAGGACAGGGGCAGCGAAGAACGGGCCGCCCACGGGTCTGGCACAGCCTCCCGAACCGCGCGCAGGCGGCCCGAGCCGCGCGCGGGCCTGGCGCAGCCCGTACGGGCCGCGCGCGGGCCTGGCGCAGCCCGTACGGGCCGCGCGCCGGCTGTACGGGCCGCGCGCAGGCCACGACGGGCGACGGGGGGCGACGCGCGGGTCCCCGTCGCCCGTCGCAGCGCCTCCCGGGAGCAACGCGCGGTGTGACGGGGCAGAAACCCGCCGCGCGCCTCGGGGCGCACGGCGGGCTGAAAACCCTAATTTCAACGCCGCGTACCACGAGGCGCGCGGCGGACAGGGAGTAGCAGTAGCAGCGGAAGCAGTGAAGTGGTGGGCCCACAGGACAGGAGCGTAACCGCTCTGATACCATGTCAAGATAGTAAGGACAGTGAGAAGCCATAGCTAGGGTTGACCTAGCTAGGCAAGCAAGAAATGAACAAAGGAGGGCTTACACTAGCAAAAATGGGGATACAAATAGCAAACCCTAGAAGGGTTGTACTCGCTATAGAGCACCCCACTACAGGCTAGAGCATAATATTCTGACAGAGAACACGCGAGGGGAGGGGAAGGGAGGGTGGTCCGCACGTCTATTGCGTCCTGCACGTCCATTGGCTTGGCAAAGGACGCAAAGGATGGTAACGGCGAAAGAAGGGGACTGGGTGGGGAGATGATGGTGACGACCATGGTAGTCACGATATCTACGAGTCAATTGAAGAGTTGACACGATACATGGTGTGGCAAGCACGACATGCATGCATCATGCACTGAACTGAACTTACTTGAATCATCTTGACAGTTTGCAAGAAGCGGTTGAGGCAGTAGTAAACGTGCCAGAAGCCTTTCATTGTCACTCATATTGACTCACACTAAAGTAAATCGTCTCACCAACTTACTTGAATCATCTTCACGGTTTGCAAGAAGCGGTTGAGGCGGTAGTAAACGTGCCAGAAGCCTTTCATTGTAGCGTTGACTCATATTGACTCACACTAAACTAAATTGTCTCACCAACTTACTTGAATCATCTTGACGGTTTGCAAGAAGCGGTTGAGGCAGTAGTAAACGTGCCAGAAGCCTTTCATTGTCGCGTTGACTCATATTGACTCACGCTAAACTAAATCGTCTCACCAACTTACTTGAATCATCTTGACGGTTTGCAAGAAGCGGTTGAGGCGGTAGTAAACGTGCCAGAAGCCTTTCATTGTCGCGTTGACTCATATTGACTCACGCTAAACTAAATCGTCTCACCAACTTACTTGAATCATCTTGACGGTTTGCAAGAAGCGGTTGAGGCGGTAGTAAACGTGCCAGAAGCCGCCATATCTGAAGAACACCTTCCCGTTGATCACCTGCAATGGTGCGGACAAACATTGAGAATGTTACATTCGAGTCGACCTTCAAAGGCAGTAGTAAACGTGCCAGAAGCAACCACATCTGAAGAACACCTTCCCGTTGATCACCTGCAAGCAATGAAACAAAGCGACACGGACAGACAGACAGACAGACAGACAGACAGACAGACAGACAGACAGACAGAATGTGTTTCAGAACAATGAATGCTGTTGACGAACGAGGTTGAGACAGTCGCAGATATCAAGCGCTTCCGAGTTATGAGACGTCTCAAAACGGGCAGACAGCGAGAATGTGTTAGAGAGCAATGCAATCGCAGATCTCAAATGCTGCCACAAACTGTACACACCTTGACATGAAACCCGCTAACTGTAACGCATCTTGACATGTTACCCGCTAACTGTAACGCACCTTGATATGAAACGCTGGCACTGACTGACTGTTTCGCAGCTTGACACAAAACTCTGCCAAAAACTGTATCGCACCTTGACATGAAACCCTGCCACAAACTGTAAGACACCATGACACGAAACGCTGCCACTAACGCACCTTGATGTGAAACCCACTAACTGTAACGCACCTTGACATGGCCAGAACATGACATAACAGACGGCTGCCGAGCCAAGCGGTAGAGAGCCTCGGGAGTGACAAAGCCCTTATGGCCCAAACCAGACTCAATCCCCTGGGTTGGGATGGGACGTATATTGCCACGGATTGGATTGGACTGGGTTAGGAATATCATTTCTCTGAAAGCAAGAGGTAGAGGGCCTTGGCAGTGCTGAATCCGGTATGGACCAAACCAGATTCAATTCCGTGAAATGAAATGACATGGAACGGGAATGCATGGGGGGATAGATCGGGATAGCAATTTCCTGAACCTGGGATAGGATGGTGGGATGGGATAGGGTGGGATGGAATGGGAAGGGATGGGGTGGGGTGGGATGGGATGGGATGGGTGAGTTGGTATAAGCTGCCACGGCTCCAGGCACTATAAATTCTGGGGTATATCCCTACCATCTGCACACTTAGCTCAACCTTCCCATGCTGCACCAGCAAACCCCCAGCCCCACATCCCCCTTACAAGCCTCACCGGTATAGGCTGCCATGGCTCCAGGTACTTGTGTATAAGCTTCAGATATTTCCCCACCATCGGCGCGCTTAGGTCAAACTTCCCATACTGCGGCACCCTCCCCAACACATCAGCCTCCTCTGGGGGGAAGTCTGGGAGAGAGGGGCATGTGCCCTGCGGTGCTGCTAGCAACTGCACTTCGTCTTGCAACCACAGCGCCGCCCATAGCGCCAGTGCTACGAGGCCCGCTGTTAGGACGGTTATGGCATCCACCTGTAACGGGGATGGGTGGGAGGGGGAAGGGGAGCATGCCAGCATGGGAAGAGTGAGGGAGGGAAAGAGAGAGAGAGAGGGGCATGTGCCCTGGGGTGCTGCTAGCAACTGCACTTCGTCTTGCAACCACAGCGCCGCCCATAGCGCCAGTGCCATAAGGCCCGCTGTTAGGACTGTTATTGCATCCACTTGTAACGGGGATGCATGGGGAAAGGGGAATTGGGAACCCGAGGTTAGACCTGCCAACGAGTGGCTGGGGTATATTCCAGTCCAGGGGGTGAAATTTTGAAAGTGGAACATAGGGAAACAAATGCAGGCGTAGACTTCAGGGAATGATAACTAGGGAGTAGAAGATATACTAAGTAGGAAGTTGAATGGAGGGAAATCTAGAGGGGTCTGAGCGTTGCTACAAGTGCACCTGCCTGGTCGCGCGAAAGCCGCGATAATCGCACGGCGACGGTTGCTCGAACGCGCTGCAGATGCCCTGCGACTGCTGCGACTGTCGCGCGCGCACGCGACGACAGAACGGCGCTCGAGGCGAAACCAAACGCTCTCGCACCCGACGTTTCGCGAGCGTCGTCAGAGTCGCCGTTATCGGTAGGCGACGAGTAATAGGCGTGGTGGGTCTGTAAAACGCTGCGCGGGTTACTAAGATTGGAGGACGGTATGCGAGGGTTGCTACTTGTGTTGTTTGGGACGAACGGGGAGGAGGAGGATGCTACCGGCGAATGCTTTCTTTCGTGAAGCTGACCCGAACTTTTGTAACCCGCGGGACGCGACATTTCGAGAGGAGATGACGAAACCGTTGGTCAATTGTAATTAAGTTACCAGGCGCGGATTTGCTGGCGTTGCCAGAAGCACTGTGTTGAATCTCAGCTCGAACTATCCACAGGCCAGGGAAGCGTTGGAGACAGGAGCGTGAATCACGGCGGGAAAGCGGTAATTAGGTGGTGTGGAAGTGAGCGGCACATTACCACCACAGACATAGCTTTAGGAGATCAATATCAGAACGGTTGAGTAGGTTCCGTAGAGGTGGCGCTTTGTGTTGTGTAGCGGGTGGAATGCGTGTGGGGTCTCTACTTGCCTAATTGCGTGTGGTGCGATTCGGTTTATGGTGAGGTTGCACGGTTTCGTTTCATTCATCTCGCCCTCAGGGCGACATCAGGTTGTACATCTTTTTGTACGCTCTAAGCGGTAATATTCGTTTAGTGACGGTGCGAAATGTGAACCGCTTCCCACCGTGTGGAACCGTCTTGAGCCATGACACACGAATGGTAAAAGCGTCGCAGCTGTAGAACCTGACGTCGCCCTTAGCGCGGTGCACTGTGGTCAACTGGGTTCCTCTTTTGTTTTGCGTGGTGCACTATGGTTTAAATAAAGGTTTAAACGGTTCCGCAAGTTGCGGTTGTCGTCCCATTCATAATGGTGGTGAACCAACAGTAATATTCGCTCTGTAACACAGCACAATGAAATTTCGCTCATCTTCGTCTACCTCTTGCAAAACCCTCCCAGCCTCCCATCATGCCATCCCAAGCAGCAACCAACCAACATCAAGGTTCTCCTTCACGCGTGCCTCGATGATGGAAGGCATGTCCCAAAAGTGCATTATCGTTCTAAAACCCACCCAGCCGTTCTACATATAAAATCAATCGTTCTAGGAACGCAAGCATTGATGTTGACCCCAACGAACATCTAGATCTCAATTCCCGAGGTTCAGCAATAAAAGCAAGAACTCTGCTGAAGCTCTATCAGCATTGTCCGCATTTCTTCCCAGTTGCTCTGGTCCTCTAAGTCTAGTTTTGTTGCAAATGGCCGGAGAGGGCGTAATTTCGCAGCTTAGCTAGATTGGGAGTGGCATTCAATGCGGGTTGTTTTGCTTTCTCAGATGCCATTTTCACGGCCCACTGGCAGTAGAAATGGTGATTGGGAGGGTTGCCCGAAACCCTAGCCTGCTAAGTACACATCGCTGACCATCGTACGACCGCAGCACCTGGGGGCTCCGTACAGCCGCATTACTGTTTCGTAAGATTTCTTAAAATATCTTTTATAAAACTCTGCATCATCGCAAATCTGCCTAAAATAGTTCGATGCCACTGAAATTTCTTTTGGAATCTTTGACCTTTCAGGGAATGACCAGATTGAACCGGAACACGTCAGAGCCACGTTGCGGGAATAACATTCGATTTCGTTCCGCGCCGCACCTTCTGCTCATATATTTCGCACGTCGCACGACGCACTCCGCACGGTCGTAAATAGTCGTACGGTTGATGGGACGACTAGCCAGGTGGCAGATCGGAGCTGACAGAGTCACCTCAGCAGCTCGGCAGCTTCAAGGCGTTCCAGAAAAGAGCCCCCAGGAGGTCGGTTTGCTGCTCCGTTCCGCAAGCTCAAGGCATTTCACGGATTGCAAACCGAAGAAGATGGCTCAGCTTCACAGCATTCTCAAGACGGCTCACGACTAGCGAACAAGAGGATGCGGCTCATCTGCTTGGCGCAACTCATTTGCTCGGTGCAGGCAAGCTGAAGGGGACAGCTCAGCTTCTCGGCATTCTCAAGGCGGTTCACGAATAGCGAGCACGAAGATGCGGCTCATCTGCTCGGCGCAACTCATCTGCTCGGCGCATCTCATCTGCTCGGCGCAACTCATCTGCTCGGCGCAACTCATCTGCTCGGCGCAACTCATCTTATCGGCGCGACTCAGCTGCTCGGCGCAACTCAGCTGATCGGCGCAGCTCATCTTCTTGGCGCAACTCGGCTGATCGGCGCAATTAAGCTGCTCGGCCCAACGTAGCTGTTCGGCGCAACTCATCTGCTCGGCGCAACTCGGCTGCTTGGCGCAACTCACCTGCTAACTCAGCTGCTTCAGGAGCGAGCCATGGCATTTCAGGTACGGATCGTGAGGTGTGCATTCTAGCTCGTGCGATCTTGTACTAAGCGACATGCGGCTTTTTTAGGCGCCTCAAAATGCGAGCGAGATGCGGATCAGTTCGTATACGACACAGCGATTGTGGCCGTATTTCTGAAACCATAACCAGCTCAATGTGTTCTGCGCCTAACCAAACAAAATTTTTACTCTTTGCAGGAGGAGACTTACGAGATGCCCAAGAGGCGTTCTTGCCTCCGTGCTTTCAGCTCACCCGATCTAGGTAATCATGCCTCGGCTGTATCCGTGTTATTTAATGAAGCGTTTCATTCTCTAATCTCCTTATGAGTCACTTTTGTGCGCACCGTACCTACACACCGAGCTTGGACATACGGGACGCATCATCAAGATGTGTTTATGGATGAATGCATGCATCTTTGGGGGCATGTACCTACTCCGAGGCACGGCGTACCTTGGCCGCAAGGCTTACGTTAGCCTGAGGCAATGCTCGTTATGAGGGGGAGGTGATGGTGCAGTAAAAGGTCTGACGTAGCCGTGCGCCTTGCTCGTGCCTCCCGGCCGTTCCCTCCCTGGAGGGAAGTCTTTCGCAGTGCTCTCTACCTGTAAGGATGGGATATCCTGTGATTGATTAGTTGGCTGATGGCGGCAGACGTACCGCTTGCGCTCTGATTTCAACACCCCCTTCTGATCCCTCTCTATCTCGCGTGTTTGATAGACCAAGTTTTTCCAGCATGTAGTTAGTCGATTTTTGAGTCGACTCAAAAATCAACACCCCCTTCTGATCCCTCTCTATCTCGCGTGCTTGGTAGACCAAGGTTTGCCAGCAAGACTGCTGTGTCTTTCTTTCGCAGAGCACTCTACCTGTAAGGGTGGGGTGTCTTGTGATTGATTGGCCGACGGCGGCGGACAAACCGTGTGTGCTCTGATTTCAACACCCTCTTGTCATCCCTCTCTCTCTCTCTCTCTCTCTCTCTCTCTCTCTCTCTCTCTCTCTCTCTCTCTCTCTCTCTCTCTCTCTCTCTCTCTCTCATTCTCTTTCTTACTTCTGGGCAGTTCTTTGTTCTATAATTTCTGACGTCTTTCCACTCCTTCCCTCAACGGAGCCTAGTGCATTTCCTGCTGCATTCGTCACACATAATGCTGAAATGTACTAATGATCGGGCGCGAGAGGGAGATGATGAAGCTTCTGTGATGTATGAAGCATGCATGTGTCTCCCCCGTCTCTGCCTGATTCTGAAGCATTATCAGCACGCAGCATTTGTCTAGATGGCTAAGCACCCCGAGACGAGATTTCGGGCTTAAGAGGGAGATGATGAATGTGATATCTGAGCATGCATGGGTCTTCCCCGCTGCCTCCTGTCCAATCATCAGAACGCAGCAGGCAGAGGGGTTCAGGGGAGGGGGGAGGGGCGCAGGGCGGGAGAACGGGAAGCATTTTCTCGTTCAATCTCTCTCTCACGGCTCTCCTTTCCCTTTTCTTGCGCCTCGCTGTCTCTGCCTCTGCTCTGATTGGCTGGTGGTGGCGAATAGAAGCCCATGCGCGCTGTGATTGGCTATCACTTTATCCACGCTCAATCTGATCCCTCTAGCCCATAATTCTTAAGTGCGCGCTTAAGATAAGCACATGGTCCTGCCCTTATATCAATGCTTTATCAGATCAGGGAGTTCACTTGTTGAAGTTGGTCCTTTCTTCGCACTGTAAACTCGCCCTTCCTCAGGGAAGAGCGGGATGAGCAAAGTGGAAGGAGTTTCTTGTCCAAACTCTTCTATGCTCTCGTTCCTCTCTTTCCTTCTCAGTTCTTATCACCAATCAGTCAAAGCAGTCGCATGTTGCCGCACAGGCTAGCTGGAGAACTGAGCTTCAGAATTGAGCTTCAGAGGGAAATGATGAGGAGCAGCTGTCTGAGTCATGCACGGGCGATGCTTTCCCCGCTGCCTCCTGTTCATTCAGGAGCACGCAGCAGGCAGATGGGTTCAGGGAGGGGAGAGCGATGGGGGAAGAAAAACGGGAAGAATTTCCTCGTTCAATCTCTCCCCCTTACATTCTCTTTCCTCCTTTCCTGAGTCTCGCTGTCTCTGCCTCTGCTCTGATTGGCTGGTGGTGGTGAATGGGAGCCGATGCGCGCTGTGATTGGCAATCAACCGCACCTGATCCCTCTAGCCCATAATCTTAAGCGCGCGCTTGCGATAATCACGTGCTCCTGCCCTTATATCAATGCTTTATCAGATCAGGGAGTTCACCTGTTGAACTTGGTCCCTATTCGCCCTGTAAACTCGCCCATCCTCAGGAAAGAGGCGGGAAAGCAAACTGGAAGGTGTTTTTCGTTCAAAATCTTTTGTGCTCTCGTTCCTCTTTTGCTTTCAGTTCCTAATACCAGTCAGTCAAAGCAGTTGCATGTTGCCGCATAAGCTAACTGGAGAGCTGAACTTCGGAGGGAAATGATGCAAATCGACCCCATCTGAGGCATGTATTGGCTTTTTCACCGCTGCCTCCTGTTCATTCAGCAGCACGCAGCAGGCAAAGCGGATCAGGGAGGGGAGAGTGATGGGGGAAGAAAAACGGGAAGAATTTCCTCGTTCAATCTCTCCCCCTTACATTCTCTTTCCTCATTTCCTGATTCGCTGCCTCTGCCTCTGCTCTGATTGGCTGGTGGTGGCGAGCCGATGCGTGCTGTGATTGGCTACCAAAAATGCACCCCTCCCTGATCCCTCTAGCCCTTAAGGGCGCTTTCAAAACATACACATGGTTATGAGCCTATATGATTGGTTCATTTGCGAGTTCACCTATTGAACTCGGCCCTTTGGCACCCTCTTTTTTCGCCCCCTTCTTTTTTCGCCCACCCACCTGCCATGACATACGAGTCGTCTCTGAACTTCACCTGTTGACTTCGCTCCGTTTGCTCTCTGAGCATGCACATGCATCGAATTCTTACTTGATGTCTTTTGATTGACTCATTGCGAGAGCTTGTTCTTTTGGTCCCCTTTGCATTCGCCCACTTTCCTGCTGTGACTTTGAGTTGTCCCTGTGGTGTGCATGCACTCATTGTTTATCCTCTTACCCAATGTCCTCCTTATTGCAACCCTTTCCATTCGCGCTTCTGTAAGTGTGCCTCAAAAGCGCATACGCGATTCTTTTATTAGTTGTTATGACTACCTGTGAATCGATGAATTCATCACTGAATGGCAGAGGGGAATGATGACAGCATAATTACTCTGACCATCGCTAGCCGTGCCTGCAGCCACATTTCCAAGCAGGCAGGAGCAGCAGGCAGTGGGTTTCAAGTGATAGAAGGGGCATGAGAGAGAACGGGAAGGATTTTCTCGTTCAATCTCTCTCATATTCCCCCTCCTCCTTTCTTGATTCTCTCTGTCTCTGCCTCTGCTCTGATTGGTTGCTGGCCGCAGGCAGAGCTGGCTGGATCTGATTGATCTACCGGCCCTTTCTGACCCCTTCTGCTCGATTCTTGAATGAGTACAGTACAACTGTAGATGGATGCGTAAAGTCGGAGAACATGTAGATAATGCTAAAAACGCTCATGTGTATGCGTACTTTTGGAAATACATCAGTGGAACAGCCTTGAAGCTCCTCTTGCTTACTTCACGCTCGCGTTTGATCCTTCCCTTACCCAGCCCTTTCTCCCTTCCACTCCTCTCCTTACTTCCATTCTGCTCCTCCCTGGCTCCCCCCTTGCCCGTCTGTCCGCATTTCGTCTGTCTACTCCCCTGTCCGTCCGCCCATCCGTCCGTCCCCACCCTCTTCCACCCGCCCATCCGTCCGTCCCCACCCTCTCCACCCGCCCATCCGTCCGTCCAGCCCTCTGTTTGCCCGTCTATCTCTTTGGAGAGGGCCCCAGTGGCATGTTCTTGGAAGTTTCCCATGCTCCACGCTCGCAACCTCTCCCATATCAGCACCTTTCTTAATCACTACCGTCACTTGTGCTGTCTTTCTCTCTGTGTGCCACGCGGCATGTACAGAGCGAGAGGAGCAATGGGCGGCAGTGGCAGGGATGGGGACGGGGTCCTGCTGAACCTAAGGCGCCCACCTGTGCTCAGTCATGCACATGCTGGGAGACTGTGGGACCCACATTCTAAAGACTTAGCCAAGCCCATTTCTTGCAGTTTCCCCTCCTATGCTGTGCTCAGTCATGCTCACGCAGGGAGATTGTGGGACTTTCATGCTAGAGAGAGACCTCCACAAGCCCGTTTCTTGTAGTTCCCCCTTCTGTTCTCAGTCAAGCCCACTCCTTGAAGCTTAGGGTATTGACATGCCTCAAAACCTAGAAAGCCTGCATTCTCCAGTATTCCCCTCCTATGTTGAGGTATTCGCAGGCAGGGAGGCTGGGATGGCATTAGCAGGCAGGAAGACACTAGAAGCTTCATATTTTCCATCAGCAACCTCTCAATCAGCAATCTCTAACCCTTCTTTCCTATCCTCCTTTCTTCCTTGCGACAAACCCCTTGAATTCCATTCCACCAGCAGCCCTTCACAAGTTGGAGCTGCAGTCGTTGTTGAGACCAAAGGAGGATCCGTATGACTGTCAAGAAATGTCAATATTTTTTTCCTGAATGCTTTTACGTAAACTCGAAATGTAGAATCTATGTTTTGAGTGCATGTACAAGATTGTGTTTTATGACTTGTAGCATTTCCATGTACTGCCTTTTGAAGAACGGTTATCCTGTTTAACGAAATCGCGTCTAATTGGGCCTCGTGGGTTTGGAACACGTCTAGTCAATTTGAGTGGCATTACGTCGCGGGGCTGATGTGGCATATCAGCCAATCACGAAAGGTTGAATATGCATTCTCGTCCACTTGGCCAGCGAGGAAGCTCGCTAGCTTGCTGACTGGTCCCCCCTGTTACAAGCGTTTTTCCGTCCACAAAAGTTACAACCTTTTCCGTTCAGAACCACGACAACGAATTCAGTTTCCCGTCCGTCAATTGCGCAGCAAACTCCTTCACCAGACCAGAGAGATTAGACGCTTTGAACAGATGCGACAAGCTAGTACTCGACGGAGATTAGCTTGATGTAACCGAAACCGCTAGCATTAGCACTTACCTCTTCGTCTAGGAGCAGTTAGCATATTGGCAGGCTTAATTGTGTCGGTTACTCTACCACATCATCTGTCCAGTGGCGGGAGATTGCCGCGTACAAACCCAGAGTCGCCAGACACCCGTACAATGGGACTTCTCATGGATAGGCTGCCCTAGTTGGAGATCAAAGTGTAGCTTCACACACCGCCAGTCGTGCAACTAGATTGAAAGAAGCTGCGCTGGATCTAAAGCTGTGCTTTAATTAGTGCACGCATCATGGATGTCAAGCGGATCCGATAAGTTAGTCTGTGCAACGATCGGAGACCTCTTTGCGGCAGGCATCGGTCAACATGGATCTCCGTGACGGATCTCTAGGTCATCGCGATGGGCCTCTCCTCGGAAATTCTCAACCGTCGGATCGAACTGGCGCTGGTGGGGCGTATCCGCACAATTCATTCCCCCGATGGGGATCCCAACCGCAGATCCACGATTCCGGCTACCGTAGGATTCAGGAATCCGGCGGGGAGCGCGGAGGAGCGGGGAATGGAGGGGGAGGAGCGGGTGCTGGTACGAGGCGAGGGGGATTTACCCGGCATAATTCGTGGGGAGGGATGTTTCGGTTGAAGCACTCTCAGTCGCATACGAACCTCATGGCGGCGCCGCTCCCCAAGTGCCTCACGTTCTGGCACCTCATCCCGCTAGGTACGCTTCAGGCCCCGTTTATTTACGCTTGACTCCATGATCCATCCCGCTAGGTACGCGGCAGCCCTTTTGAGTCCGCATGACTTAACGGATTTCCGAACGGCGATCGGCGGGGACAACGAGCCTGCCGGCGCTGCACTCCACTGCGCCGCTTTAGACTGTAGTGAACCACTCTAGGAGTAATCCACCGCTCCCAAACCACTTTCCTTCTCGGTCCGATCTAAGCTTGATCTGTTTCGAGCTCTAAGACCAGTTCTCGGGTGCCTAACGGCCTGGCGGGGTCACACCTTATCACACCACACCCCATCCTACCGCATCCAAACCCATCCTACCCCATCTGAACCGATCCCATCCTATCCAATTTTATCCATCCAATCATATCCGATCCCATCCCATCCCTCCCCATCCCATCCAGTCCCACCCCAGTCCATTCGATCCCATCCCATCCCATCCCATCCCATCCCATCCTATCCCATCCCATCCCACCCCACCCCACCCCATCCCATCAGCATGCCACTCCATCTTCATCTTCTGCCTGTACAACACCTCCCCCTCCCTCCCGTGCACACACCTCCCACCCACAACAGGAGTGGGATCAACCATAGGCGCGGGAGTGTACGTGCTGATAGACACAGTGGCACGGGAGAAAGCCGTACCAGCCCTGTTCCTCCTACGTCTTCAGCTTCTGCCCCTCCGACATGCCACTCCCGTGCACCTCCCGGTTTCCTTTCCTTCTTCGTGCCTCACAGGAGTGGGGTCAACCATAGGCGCGGGAGTGTACGTGCTGATAGGCACAGTTGCACGGGAAATGGCTGGATCAGCTCCCGCCCCTCTCCTTCCTCCCAGCAGCTGTCTTCAGCGTTTGCCCCTTCAACACATGCCATGCCACTCCCTTCCACCCCTCACCCACCACAGGAGTGGGGTCAACCATAGGCGCGGGAGTGTACGTTCTAATAGGCACAGTGGCGCGGGAAAAGGCTGGACCTGCACTGCCCCTGTCCTTCCTCATAGCAGCCGTGGCTGCGGGTTTGGCTGCTCTGTGCTACGCTGAGCTCGCCAGTCGGTGCCCTTCTGCTGGCAGTGCCTACCACTACGCTTACACGACAGTCGGAGAAGTGTGAGTGTGCTTGGAGGGTGTGGGAGAGCTGTAGAATTACTGTGGCTGCAGGCTTGGCTGCTCTGTGCTATGCTGAGCTTGCTAGTCGCTGCCCGTCTGCTGGGAGTGCCTATCACTATGCATATACGACTGTGGGAGAAGTGTGAGTGGGATTGGGGGAAGTGTGTTATACCTGGGGGAGGGTTGAGTGGGGGAGGTGTGTTCTGTGCTACGCTGGGCTCGCCAGTCAGTGTCCATCTGCTGGGAATGCCTACCACTAACGCGTACACCACTGTGGGGCAAGTGTGAGTTGGGGGAAGTGTGAGTTGGGGAAGTGAGTTGGGGAAGTGAGTTGGGGAAGTGTGAGTTGGGGAAGTGTGAGTGGTGTTGGCGGAAGTGTGAGTGGTGTGGGGGGAAGTAGTCGTGTGGGGGGAAGTGTGAGTGGGGTTGATTAATTCATGGATGGGGTGGCGGTGGCTCGAGGAGTGTTGCACAGTCAATGCATCTTTGACTTGTGGGCCAACTTGAACCGTCTCTCTGTTCACCCTCCTGCTGCCACCACCAGGGTGGCGTGGTTGATTGGCTGGGCTCTTATTCTCGAGTATACCGTGGGTGGGGCAGCTGTGGCTCGAGGCATTGCACCGAATCTGGTAATTCTGCACAATCAGGGGGTTTCGCAAGTTTTGGGGATGTTTTGTGCATTCAGCTGTGCATGCAATCTCTAAGCGTGCTTTCATGCCTCGTTTCTTAACACTTATAAAGGCGAACAGAGAGACAGACCAACAGACAGACAGCACGCCTTGCCTCAACTCATTCTGGCCCGCCTACCTGTCTCATTTTGTATAGATGCCTATGCTTTCCCAAATCCATTCTATTGTCTCTCGCTTCCCCACGCCCCCCAACCACCTGTTCAGGCAACGGCGTTAGGAGGGCCAGACAACCTGCCGTTCATCCTGGCTCGCCTGGCTGTCCCAGGCACAAGTGTGGTCCTCGATCCATGCGCTGCCATCACGGTGACTCTCATCACTCCCAGTCCGAATCCCTTCTCACTTCCGTCTCTCCCCCACGTGTTCAGGCAACGGCGTTAGGAGGGCCAGACAACCTGCCGTTCATCCTGGCCCGCCTGCCCGTTCCGGGCACAAGTGTGGTCCTGGATCCGTGTGCTGCCATCACGGTGGCTCTTGTCACAGCGCTGCTATCTGCCGGAATCAAGGAGGTGAGGCAGGCATGCATAACAGGTGCGGTTACTGACCCGTTTCTGAAGTGAGTGTGTGTGTAGGCACAGCAGCACATGGGTGTGTGGCTCGCCTGCCCATCCCGGGCACAAGTGTTGTCCTGGATCCCTGTGCTGCCATCACAGTGGCTCTCGTCACTGCGCTGCTATCTGCCTGCATTAAAGAGGTGAGGCAGCAGCCCGTGGGTGTGTGGCCTGCCTGCCTGCCCCAGCCTTCCAGGCACCACTGTGGTGTTGGATCCGTGCGCTGCATTGCATTCACGGTGGCTGTGGTCACTGCGCTGCTGTCAGCCGGCATTAAAGAGGTGAGACAGGCTGGTATGAGTCTGCACTGAGTCTGAACTGGAGGTATGAGTGCAGCAGCACGTGGGTGTGTGGCCCGCGGCCTGCCTGCCTGCCTGCCTGCCTGTCCCAGGCACCAGTGTAGTGTTGTGCAAGTCCAACAGCAGCGTGTGCGATCGCAGCATTTCACATGCCACTACAGTGTTGCGACTATATCACAGCTTTACCCCATTTTGATTTCTGATTTCTTTCAGTTCAGCATCCTTCCTTTTTGTTTCTGCTCTTGCTCTCAAATGCTTTTTGTTTATTGCAGCTGGCGTCTCATAGTCTGCACCGTTATCGCTCTTGTCTCATTCACCCTGTTTTCATTTTTTTCTCTTTTCTTAAATATCCCTCTTTTCTGTTCGACATCCCTCTCTTCCGTTGCTTTTTTTTGCAGAGCGCCAATTTCCAGATGGGGATGACAGTAGCGAATGTGATTATACTGCTGTTTGTCGCGGTGGCGGGGGCATGGATAGGATTTACCCACGGATGGCCAGGGTACAAGGAGTCTCCAAGGTGGGTGATTACAATGCAATATTCTAGTGGGGGTACGGTTGCTTCTGGTATGGGTGCTTGTGGTGTGGGTGCTTGCGGTGTGGGTGCTTGTGGTATGGGTGCTTGTGGTGTGGGTGTTAGTGTTGGTGGTAACCTGTTACAACTCCTTTGACTCGAATCCATACCCCATGTGCCCTCCTCACCTCCCCTCCATGTCTCTCCATGTTTTGAGTCGTCTCAAAACTCCTTCATGATTCCTTCCATTAAAACCCATACCTTAAGTGCACTTCACCTCCATGCCATTTCTTGCCATGTGCCTCCAAGCCCTCGGGTGGCAAAGTCCATGCTTTTCTTTGCTGTCCCTTTCCCTGATAGTTTGTATAACCACTTACCTTTCCTTCTTTGCTCTCAATCCCAGTTTGTGTACCGTTCGGTTTGCCTGGAATGCTAGCTGGGATTACCTTCTTTGCTTTCATTTGCCCTCCTTCCCCTGCTTCTCCCCCGTCTCGCCCTTTCTATGCCAGCTACCTACCATTCGGTGTGTCGGGATTGCTGGGAGGAGCTGCTATGGCCTTTTTCTCGTACATTGGATTCGACACCGTTGCCAGCACAGCAGAAGAGGTACGCTGAATGAACAGCCAAGTGACCACACCTTGTCACCTATGCATCTTGTTCTCGGTGCTGCTTCTTCTCGTACATTGGATTCGACACCGTTGCCAGCACAGAAGAAGAGGTATGGCTGGCTGGGTTAACTTGAGGGCTCTACCGCCCTCTTCGGTGTAAAACCGAGACCACTGCTACCTCTTACATGGCTTGTTTTCTTTCTTACAGTGACAGAGAAGCAGATGATATGTGGAACGTCAATTGACTTAGGCACTGTTACCATTTCGCGTATTTGTTTGCGTGTCAACCTGCATGCACTGACATCGATTAACCCGCCCGTGTTTTCTGTTCGTTCTATTTTCGTGCTTGATTGATACTGGTGAAGCAACGCCGGTTGAGCCGACTTAAAAAGTCACCTTGTTTCTGTTTTCTAAAAACCTCTCGTCTAACTGACACAGGTGAAGCACCCTCAGAGGGACCTGTCGCGGGGATTAGGCCTGTCGCTGGCATGCTGTGGTGCTCTTTGCATGGTGATAATGCCACTCTACCTGCCCATAATGACACTTGTCTATATTCCCTTTTCCTGATTTCCTATTTGCAGGTGAAGCACCCTCAGCGTGATTTGCCCCTGGGAATAGGGCTGTCATTAACCTGCTGTGGCGTTCTCTGCGTGGTGATAGCGCCACTTGCGTTCTGCTTCCTGTTCACGCCAACCCTCCTCTCCCTCCTCGTCTCTATGCTCAGGTGAAGCACCCTCAGCGCGACCTGCCTCTGGGGATAGGCCTGTCACTTACCTGCTGTGGTGCTCTCTAAAAGGTGATAGCAGCACTCTGCATGCTGAGTCTCACCCATCTCCATTCTCCATGCACTATCCCCGCTTCTCCATGCACAGGTGAAGCACCCTCAGCGTGACCTGCCTCTGGGCATTGGGCTTTCACTCACATGCTGTGGCGCTCTCTACATGGTGATAGCGTCACTATACCTGCTTGCTCCTCACTCCTCCTTGATTCCCCATGCTCTTCCCCTACCCCCGTACTCTTTCCCGCACCTTCTCTCTATAAACAGGTGAAGCACCCTCAAAGGGACCTGCCGCTGGGAATAGGCCTGTCGCTTACCTGCTATGGCGCGCTGTACATGGTGATAGCGCCACTCCACCAGCTGATGCTTACCCTTCTCACTTCCCCAAATTCTCCCTACCCCCTTCACTAATCACAGGTGAAGCACCCTCAGCGTGACCTGCCTCTGGGAATAGGCCTGTCGCTCACATGCTGTGGCGCTCTGTACATGGTGATAGCGGCGGTGCTGGTGGGGTTGACTCTGTTTGACCGCATTGACCCAGATACGCCCATGGCTCAGGCCTTTGACACCTACCATTTGGATTGGGCCAAGTGAGTGAGTGAGTGAGTGAGTGTGCACCTTGGATGCATGCATACAAGTCTCATGGGTGGTGCTGGTGGGGTTGACTCCGTTTGACCGCATTGACCCGGACACACCCATGGCTCAGGCGTTTGACACCTACCATTTGGACTGGGCCAAGTAAGTGGGAGAGGTGTGTGAGGGAGTGAGTGTGAGTGAGTGTGTGGGCTGCCTATACTATAGAACCATCACCCATGGCTCAGGCGTTAAACACCTACCATTTGGATTGGGCCAAGTAAGTGGGAGAGGGAGGGTGTGAAGGAGTGGCGATTCTGGTGGGGTTGACTCCGTTTGACCACATTTACCCAGACACACACATGGCACACCCTGGACTGGGCCAAGTGAGTGAGTTGGGGGCTGATTCTGAATGCGCGTGCATGCATGCATGCGCACGCATGCAAATGCGTGGCATGCACCCCCTATGTGCTTGCATCCCGTATGTGCTGGTCGTTCATATCACATAAATGCTCGTTGTATCCATCATGTGCTTGTATCGCACAAGTGCTTGTATCCCATGTCTGTGCATACAATGAATGTGCTTGTATTGTGCTGCATATGTGTTGATATCTCACATGTGCTTGTATCGCAGGTACCTTGTAACAGCGGGAGCGCTAGCGGCTCTCTCCACTACTCTGCTCGGATCCCTGCTGCCCCAGGTAGGTGCCATTCCCACAGGGTAGCATTTTGCACATGTGTATTTTTGAGTCGGCTCAAAAGACTTCTGAGTCGACTCAAAAAATGTCGTGTGCCATGGTAACGAGGTGACTTTTGAGTAAACTCAAAAGTCACCAGGTAGGTGCCATTCCCACAGGGTAGCATTTTGCACATGTGTCTTTTGTCGGGTTTTGTCATCTGATAAGCAGCTCTTTCCACTACTCTGCTCGGATCCCTGCTGCCCCAGGTAGGTGCCATTCCCACAGGGTAGCATTTAGCATTTTGGTGCCTGTCAATGCGGCCACGGGAGTGCCTCATGGTCATGACTCTCAGTGGGCTTGCTGCACCAACTAATTTTCAACGACCACTGCCCCTTCACCCCACCCCTCCCTCCTGTTCTGTTGTCCTCTCCTCTTGTGCTGAACTCACAGCCTCGCATCCTGATGGTCATGGCACGGGACGGTCTCCTCCCTGCCTGGTTCGGCCGCATTGACAAGGCCACTGTCAACGCGGCCACTGTCTCTTCACCCCCCATTCCTGTTCTCTTGCCTTGCCTTGCCTTCCCACACCCCCAGCCCCGCATCCTGATGGTCATGGCGCAGGACGGTCTCCTCCCAGCCTGGTTCAATAACACTCCATACACACTGCACTGGTCACACACTCCTGTCTCTCCCCTTCCCACACAGCCGCGCATCCTCATGGTCATGGCGCGCGACGGCCTCCTCCCGGCCTGGTTCGGCCGCATCGACAAGGCCACAGGAGTGCCCTATGCACTCACCTCACACGAATCATTCACTCCCCACACACTCCCCTCACTCTTCTCCCCGTGCAGCCGCGCATCCTCATGGTGATGGCGCGCGACGGCCTCCTCCCGGCCTGGTTCGGCCGCATTGACAAGGCCACGGGCGTGCCTCTCATCGCGACCACTATCCCTTCACCCCCATACACACTGCCCACACACACTTCCCCCACAACCCACCCCCCCCCCAACCAACAGCCGCGCATCCTGATGGTCATGGTGCGGGACGGTCTCCTCCCAGCCTGGTTTGGCCGCATCGAAAAAGCCACGGGAGTGCCTGTCAACGGGACCACTGCCCCTTCACCCCGCCCCTCCCTCCTGTTCTCTTGTCCTCACTCTCCTCTTGTGCTGCACTCACAGCCGCGCATACTCATGGTCATGGCACGGGACGGCCTCCTCCCAGCCTGGTTCGGCCGCATCGACAAGGCCACGGGAGTGCCTCAGAACGCGACAGCTGTCACCGGGCTATTGGCCGCTGCCATGGCGTTTGTGCTGGACATTGAACAGCTGTCAGGCATGGTGGGTGTGTGGATGGGAGGGGAGGGATGGGGGGATTGGAGGCATGAGAGCATGGGGAGTGTGCTGCCATGGCTCACATGGACTACTGGTCGCCGCCATGGCGTTTGTGCTGGATATCGAACAGCTGTCGGGCATGGTGGGTGGGCAGGGGGAAGGATGAGATGTGAGCGGGGCTTTAATGTAGTCTTCTAAGCCTGAGGATCACGGGGAACATGCAGGGAGCTGCCATGGCGTTTGTAGCCAGCTCTTGAACGCTCTATTGGCCGCTGCCATGGCGTTTGTAGCCAGCTCTTGACCGCTCTGTTGGCCGCTGCCATGGCGTTTGTGCTTGATATCGGGCAGCTGTCAGGCATGGTGGGTTGGAAGGGGGTGGAGGGACGGGGGGGGTAAGTGGGGACCTCTTCTTCCTTCCGACCCTCCTCGCCGTCACCACTGTCAGCCTCTCAGCCCTCATCCTTCAGTGATTGATAATCTGCCTATCTGCTCCCTTTCTCTCGCACTCCCCTCTCCCTATCTGCCTCCCCCATGCTAACACCAGGTCAGCGTCGGCACTCTTCTCGCATTCACCACCGTCAGCCTCTCAGTCCTCATCCGTATGTGATTGATACTCTTTCCCCCGTCCTCCTCTGCTCACTTTCGCCTCCACTCCTCCTCTCTCCCTGTCTGCTCTGCCTCCCCCATGCTAACACCAGGTCAGCGTGGGTACTCTTCTCGCATTTACACTGTCAGCCTCTCAGTCCTCATCCCTCGCATATTGATGCTCTAATCTCGGTCTCTTTCTGCCCCTGCCCCCCTCCCTCCCCTGTTCCTGCACCAGGCCAGTGTGGGAACTCTCCTCGCATTCACCACCGTCAGCCTCTCAGTCCTCATCCTTCGCTGCACATACCCATGAACCCCAAACATCTTTCATTCATTCTCCTGCCCTTCCCCCTCTCCCCTCCCCCATGCTAACACCAGGTCAGTGTCGGCACCCTTCTCGCATTCACCACTGCCAGCCTCTCAGTCCTCATCCTTCACTTATTGCAACTCTGCTCCGCCTCTCCTCCACTCCCCCTGTCTCCCCTATTTCCACACACATCAGGTCAGTGTGGGAACTCTTCTCGCGTTCACCACCGTCAGCCTCTCAGTCCTCATCCTTCGCTACACCCCTCCCACCTCTCCTCCCACCCCTCTCCCCTCCTCACACCCCCCTTCACTCCCCTCCTCCTCTTCCCCCTCCCACAACCACCTTAACTACCACCCCACATCCTCCTCCTCTCGCCCCCTACCAGCCCATACATTCTCTCCCCCAACTCGACCCCAATATATAACATCCTCTCTTCCAACTGCTGCCGCAGGGGCGGATTTTTTGTCTCTTCCCCTCTCCCGGTTGGCCAATCCAGTGTGTTCCAGCACATGGGATCGCCGGACAGCCTGGGCACATCTCCAGCCATTGAAATCCGATCTAACGGCCAGCTGCAGTCCGTGTTTTCCCTCACTCCCAACTCGTTTCAAGCACCGCTGCTGGCTCGATTGCTTGAAGAGAGGGCGGGAGAGGGGGAGGGGGATGCGGAGGGAGGGGGTGAGGAGGAGAGGGAGGAAGAAAGACGGAATGAGGAGGAGGAGGAGAGGGAGGAGGAGGGAGGGGATGAGGAAGGGGAGGATGACGCAGCGGAAGAGCGAGAAGAGGAGGAATCGGGATCTCAGGAACAAAAGCAGCAGCACCGTACAGCAAACCTTTCCACCGCATGCAACACCACAGTATCGAGAGGACTGGGTGAAGCTACCGTTGACATTGCCACTGAGAGCAACACTGCACAAGCCAGGAATCACGGCTCTGCTCATCCTGCTACTATCACACCTTGTACAGTCACTGCTGTAGCCACACCTGCTGCGACAGGTCCTGCTACAGCCACTGCTACAGATGCTACAGCCGCTATTGCACCCACTTCCCACAGACGACTTGCCTCACGAGTCATTGTCGCTGTCTCGCTGGGCGCCCCTCTGCTTGGCGCTGCTGCTGCTGTGGCTCCTGCTTCTGCCGACCTCTCCATTACAACAAAGTGAGTAATCAGTCCCCCCTCTCCACAGCCTCACATCCCACAGACGACTTGCCTCACGAGTCATTGTCGCTGTCTCGCTGGGCGCCCCTCTGCTTGGCGCTGCTGCTGCTGTGGCTCCTGCTTCTGCCGACCTCTCCATTACAACAAAGTGAGTAATCAGTCCCCCCTCTCCACAGCCTCGCATCCCACAGACGACTTGCCTCACGAGTCATTGTCGCTGTCTCGCTGGGCGCCCCTCTGCTTGGCGCTGCTGCTGCTGTGGCTCCTGCTTCTGCCGACCTCTCCATTACAACAAAGTGAGTAATTATCCCCCGCTCTCCATAGCCTCACATCCCACAGACGACTTGCCTCACGAGCCATCGTTGCTGTCTCGCTGGGCGCCCCTCTGCTTGGCGCTGCTGCTGCTGTGGCTCCTGCTTCTGCCGACCTCTCCATTACAACAAAGTGAGTAATCAGTCCCCCCTCTCCACAGCCTCGCATCCCACAGACGACTTGCCTCACGAGTCATTGTCGCTGTCTCGCTGGGCGCCCCTCTGCTTGGCGCTGCTGCTGCTGTGGCTCCTGCTTCTGCCGACCTCTCCATTACAACAAAGTGAGTAATTATCCCCCGCTCTCCATAGCCTCACATCCCACAGACGACTTGCCTCACGAGCCATCGTTGCTGTCTCGCTGGGCGCCCCTCTGCTTGGCGCTGCTGCTGCTGTGGCTCCTGCTTCTGCTGACCTCTCCAGTACAACAAAGTGAGTAACCTCTCTCGACCGCCTTACATTGCATAGACTACTGGCCTCTCGAGGCAAAGGGGGCATCTCACTGGGCGCCCATCTGCTTGGCGCTGCTGCTGTGGCTTCGTCTTCCGCTGACCTTTCAGAGTGAGTTGCAACGGTTCCCCTTTCTAAACAGCTGCTGAGAGTGAGTGACGATTCTCCTCCTTCCAGCGTCTGCTGCTGTGGTCACTTCTGCTGCCAATGCTGCTGCTGTGGCTTCGTCTTCTGCTAACCTCCCCAGTTCAGAGTGAGTTGCAACGGTTCCCCTTTCTAAACAGCTGCTGAGAGTGAGTGACGATTCTCCTCCTTCCAGCGTCTGCTGCTGTGGTCACTTCTGCTGCCAATGCTGCTGCTGTGGCTTCGTCTTCTGCTAACCTCCCCAGTTCAGAGTGAGTTGCAACGGTTCCCCTTTCTAAACAGCTGCTGAGAGTGAGTGACGATTCTCCTCCTTCCAGCGTCTGCTGCTGTGGTCACTTCTGCTGCCAATGCTGCTGCTGTGGCTTCGTCTTCTGCTGACCTCCCCAGTTTAGAGTGAGTGGTAACGCTTCCCCTCTTTACACAGCTTGTCAGGGTAAGAAATACAGTCTATGCTGCAGACACACATCCATATCCTTCTAATGAATGTAGCAAGGTGGTCTTTATGACGTTCTAGCAAATCCTTGAAGTCACCTCTATGCTGCAGACAACACGTCCGTATCCTTCTAGAGGCCAGCTTGCTTCCAACTTCTAATGAATGTAGCAACGCCTATGCACGGTGGCACGAGGGGCCAGCTTCCAACTTCTGCTGGCATCCAACTAAAGTGTATCATTTCCAGGCGCCTTAAAGAGAAATACGCCTTAAAATATCTTTTGTGCGCCTCAAAAGTCGTCTATGCACGGTGGCACAACAGGCCAGCTGCCACTACCGTTGAACTCTCTCCCTTGCCAACTGTCCCCTTTCTCCTCTCCCACACACACCCCCTCTCCCTGTCCCCTACCCTCCCCCCTGGCACCTACCCCCTCTCCTGTCCCCCACCCTCTCCTCTCTCTTCTTTCTTCTGTTCCTTCTCCCGCCCCCCCTCCCACCAGTTGGTTACCTCTCCTACTATTCTCTCTGGGCGGCCCACTGTTCCTCGGAGGGGCAGCAACGCTTGGATGTATCAACGAGGACGAAGGACGGCACCAGTTCGGATCAGCAGGAGGTGAGGATTACAAACTCGAATTCAAACTTATTATCTTACCAGGATTCTATGATGAGTCGCTTTCGAGAGTTCTCAAAAGTTTAACACACTACCAACCTTGTATGGTTCCATTGCCTCTTGTTGCCTGTGCCTTCCCCACACTTGCGTCCTTTACTTCCCCAGGCATCTATGTAGACCTTTCCCGCTCTTCCTCCCCCTCCTCCCTTTTTTCACCCCTGTTCCCTGTTTGAACAAAAACAACTCTCCAGGGTTTCACTGCCCCTGGGTGCCGTGGCTTCCCCTCGCCAGCATCATGGTCAACGTGTACCTCATGGCCAACTTAGGGTGAGTACGGGTCAACCAGAGTCAACAAGATTCAAGCATTTCAACCAGAGTCAACGCCCTTTTCCCGGGGTGCCATGGCTTACCCTCGCCAGCATTCTTTTCAACGTGTATCTCATGGCCAATTTAGGGTGAGTACGAGTCAACCAGAGTCAACTAGAGTCAACGCCCTTCCCCCAGGTTTCCACTGTCCTTGGGTGCCATGGCTTCCCCTCGCCAGCATTCTTGTCAACGTGTATCTCATGGCCAATTTAGGGTAAGTACGAGTCAACCAGAGTCAAACCGAGTCAACCAGAATCAACCAGAGTCAACGCCCTTTTCCATCGCTGTTGGGTGCTGCCTTCCCCTCGCCAGCATTCTTATCAACGTGTACCTCATAACCAATTTAGTGTGAGTACAAGCCTCACAGGTCAACAGAGTCAAGCAGTTCAACCAGGGTCAACGCCGGGTGCTGTGGCTTCCCCTTGTCAGCATCCTCATAAACGTTTACCTCATGGCGAACCTGGGGTGAGTACAAGTCAATCAGGTCAACCAGAGTCAATGCAGGTTCCACTGCCACTGGGTGCCGTGGCTTCCCCTTGCCAGCATCCTCGTAAACGTTTACCTCATGGCCAATTTGGGGTGAGTACAAGCCTCACAGGTCAACAGAGTCAAGCATTTCAACCAGGGTCAACGGCAGCCGGGTGCCATGGCTTCCCCTTGCCAGCATCATGGTCAACGTGTATCTCGTGGCCAATCTGGGGTGATCACCAGTCAAGTCAAGCAGAGTCAATGCCTTTCTCCCATTGTCAACGTGTATCAAATCGCCTTCATCTCTTTCCGTCCTCCCATTTCCCTCCCCCCCCTCTCTCCCCAATCACCACCAGTGCCACCACGTGGCTCTACTCCTCCTCCTGGCTCGCTATAGGAGCACTCGTTTACCTCGCATACAGCCTGCAACACAGCGCCTTGTTCCAGGCCCTGTGTTCCCTTCTCTTCCTTCTCACCCCCAGTGCCACCACGTGGCTCTATTCATCATCCTGGCTCGCTATAGGAGGACTCATTTACCTCGAATGCGGCCTGCACCACAGCGCCCTGACCCTCCATCTACCCTGCTTCCCTTCCCATTCCCACCAGCGCCACCACATGGCTCTATTCATCGTCCTGGCTCGCTATAGGATCACTCGTTTCCCTCGCCAACGGATTGCACCACAGCGCCCTGGGTCGAGCCCACGCGCTGGTTTTTTAGAATTCTCAAAAAACAGCGCTCTGGGTCAAGCCCACACGCCGGGCCCTCCTTGAATTCTTTCGTTCCTCCCGTTTCCCTCCCTTGCCCTACCCCTCCTCCCCCCAATCAGTGCCACCACGTGGCTCTATTCCTCTTCATGGCTCGCTATAGGAGCACTCGTTTACCTCGCATACGGCCTGCACCACAGCGCCCTGGGGCAAGCCTAGAGTAACCTTCTGTTCCCTCCTGTGCTTCCTGTGTTTCCCGTGTCTCCTGACTTTCCCATCCAACCCTCTTCCAGTGCCACCACGTGGCTCTACTCCTCCTCGTGGCTCGCTATAGGAGCACTCGTTTACCTCGCCTACGGCCTGCACCACAGTGCCCTGGGTCAAGCCCACGCGCCGGGCCCACGCATTCTGGATGCCTCGAAGCGCACTGCCAGCTGGTGGAACCTGGGCACGCCGTTTGAGGAGTGGGTGGTGCAGCAGACGCACAGATAGGCACGGGTGGGGCAAGGGCAAGCCAGATAGGCAGAGGGCAAGGCGTGTGGCTGTGAGCAGACATACTTCTGAGCAAGCCACATACTTCTGGGTTTTTGAGAGTTCTCAAAAACCGGCCCGCGTGTTCTGGTTTCTTTCAAGCGGACGGCTAGCTGGTGGAACCTGGGGACGCCTGGGTGGTGCAGCAGACGCACAGACAGGCAGGCAGAGAGGCAGGCAGAGAGGCAGGCAGGTGAAGAATATGCATGAGCGGTATGCGTGCCAGCAAGCCCATGTGCCGGGCCCACGCGTTCTTGATGTCTCCAAGCGCACTGCCAGCTGGTGGAACCTGGGCACGCCGTTTGAGGAGTGGGTGGTGCAGCAGACGCACAGACAGGCAAGCAGACAGAGGGGCACAGATGACAGATAGGCTCTGCCTGTGAGACTCAAGGTGCACGGCTAGCTGGTGGAACCTGGGCACGCCGTTTGAGGAGTGGGTGGTGCAGCAGACGCACAGGCAGGCACGGGTGGGGCAAGGCAGATAGACAGAGAGCAAGACTTGTGACTGTGGGCAGACATGCGGCCAACGTGCTCTGGATGCTTCCAAGCGCACTGCCAGCTGGTGGAATCTGGGCACGCCGTTTGAGGAGTGGGTGGTGAAGCAGACACATAGACAGGCACGGGTGGGACAAAGGCAAGGGTAGCTAGAGAGAGAGAAAGGCATGCAGGCAAGCCCACGCGCCGGGCCCGCGCGTTATGGATGCTTCTAAGCGGACGGCTAGTTAGTGGAACCTGGGAACGCCGTTTGAGGAGTGGGTGGTGCAGCAGACGCACAGACAGGCACGGGTGGGGCAAGGGCAAGCCAGATAGGCAGAGGGCAAGGCGTGGGGCTGTGAGCAGAGTTCTGGGCAAGCCACATACTTCTGGGCCCGCGTGCGCTGGTTTCTTCCAAGCGGGCGGCTAGCTGGTGGAACCTGGGCACGCCGTTTGAGGAGTGGGTGGTGAAGCAGATGCACAGACAAGGAGGGAGACAGAGGGACACTGGTGACAGTCGGGATGGGTGACAGAGAGGCATGGGTGGTAGGCGTGCCAGCAGGCCCATGCGGCTGGTTCCCGCGTTCTGGATGCCTCTAAGCGGACGGCTAGCTGGTGGAACCTGGGGACGCCGTTTGAGTGGGTGGTGCAGCAGACGCACAGACAGGCAGGCAGGGAGAGAGACGCGAGTGTTGAGGAAACAAGGCATGTGACTGTGAGGTTGCACAGGAGGATCGGTGTGAGGGGAGGGCTGTGGAGGAGGGGAACTGGTGCAAGGGGAGGGATGGGAAGCAGGGGGAGTGGTGAAAGTACCGTCGTCAACACAGCAACATACAAAGTGTTGCGTTACAAGCTGGTCATGGTATCATCATGTGTAAATAGTGTTGCGATGCGACATTCTTTTGCTGCTCTTAAAAGCAGCTGAGCATGGCTGTTGGTTGTTACAGTACAAAACGAATTCGATACATGAGATAAATGTCGGCATTTGCATGTGTGCTAATCATGGTAGTGAATGTGATGCGATACAGTGAATATACACATGTACATGTACAGTGCAGATTGCAATGCACTGTACGCACAAAGAAATGCATGTTTCTTTTAACAAGGAACTGTAATAAAACAAAATAATTACACTCATCTGGCCACCCCGTTACAAGTAGGACACAAGACCAGTCCATTCTCGTTACACACATCACACTCAATAAATCTACCCCCACCACTACCAGCACCACCCCCCCCAGATGCTACCTTCCTGCTCCCATGGCAATGGCTGCAGGGAACAAACCGCGCATCCCCACAACCCCTACACACACTCCCACCAGCACCAGCAGAAGCAGCACTAACAGACAAACTGCGCCGACCGCTGGCCGCTACAGCCGCTCCACCGCCTGCAGCCTTGAGCCAGACGACTAGGGCGTCTAAGGCCCCTTCCTCGTACATCTGTAGCACCGCCTCTGTGCCACCCACGTGCCGCCCGCGCACGAATAGCTGCGGGACACGTGGCATGTCCCCCGCGAATAGGAGGAGAAGCTCGTCCTGATAGGCTGGATGTAGCGCCACGTCACGCTCCTGGAATCGCAGATGGAGGCTCTGATTGGTGGAAGGGTGGGGGGTGCAGGGGTGGAACGGGTAGGAAGTGCACATGAATAATGACCAGAGGCGTGTCGTTTGATAGGCTGGGTGTAATGCCACGTCACGCTCCTAAAATTGCAGATGAAGGCTCTGATTGGTGAGAGGCAGGGGAGGAAGGGTGGGGGGGGGATTGAAGATAGGGGGGAAGGAAAGGGGAGGGGGAGAAGACATGGGATTTGAATAGTAGCAGCAGGTCTCCCACGAATCGCAGCAGGTCTCCCTGATAGGCTGACTGTACTCCCACGAATCGCAGACGGAGGATCTGATTGGTGGGAGGCACATCGGGGAAGGTTGGGGGAAGGTTGGGGAAAATGGGAAGGGGGGGAGAGGTAAGAGCGAGGTTGCACGGAAATAGAAAAAGAGCACCAGCTTAGCAAGATAGGCTGGGTGCAGCACATACAGCACAGCACCACCAGCGCCACTGCCTCCAGCGACGTGACTTTTGAGTCAACTCAAAAGTCACTTGCTACATACAGCACAGCACCACCAGCGTCATTGCCTCCAGCAATGTCCCATACACCGCCACCAGCTCCTTCCACCCGAGCAGGCAGTTCACTTTCCAATGGGCAGCTGTGGAAACAAGCCTCCAAACAGTTCACCTTGAGGAGTGCTCTCATCTTCACACAGTCAGCATGTGTCTTCCTCACAGCCTCCAAAGACGTCGCATACACCACCGCCAGCTCTCCCCCCCTCCACACCGCAGTTCGCTTCAGCTCACCATTAGTTCAACAAACCCATTCGTGTAAGCCTCTCACCTTCAGCAGTGCCCTCAACCTCACGCAGTCAGCATGTGTCAGCACAAACAGCACCACCGGCTCCTCCCCTCAAGGTGGGCACATCACCTCAAACCGACTCAGCTCACCACCATCACTCTGTCACACCCACTCATGCATGAACCTTACCTTCAGGTAAGCCACTCACCTTGAGAAGTGCCCTCAACTTCACACAGTCAGCGTGGGTTTTCCTGACTGCTTCAAGAGACGTCACATACAGCAGCACCAGCTACTCCCCGCCAAGCGGCCAGATCACCTAAAATTCCCGCTCCAGGAACTCCGCTGCTATCCCCTCCCCTTTCACTCAGAGCAAGCCAACCACTCACCTTGAGGAGTGCTCGCATCTTCACACAGTCAGCATGAGTTTTCCTGACTGCTTCAAGCGACGTCACATACAGCACCACCAGCTGCTCCCCTCCAGGCGGGCAGTTCACCTCAAACCGACTCAATTCCCGCTCCAAACACTCCGCTGCTATCCCCGCAACTGCTGCCAGCGACCGTTCTGCTGCTAACGAGGCTGCTTGTATGGGATCGCTCTCAGGATCGAAGGAAGGATCGCTGACAGGAGCAGAGGAGGGGTTGCTAGCACGAGATGCATCTGTACTTCGGTATGCCTTATCCTGTCTCTGCTGTGCTGATTCCCGTGGCTCGTTTTGGCGATCGGCTGGAAAGCCCGTTTGAGGCGCATCAGAAGAGAGTCCATCCCTGTGACCATGACTATTACCATCACCACGACCACCACTATTATCATCACCACAACCATGACTATTTCCATCACCACCATGACTATCACCATCACCACCATCACCACCCCCATCATCAGCACATAGCTGCAGCAGCTCCTCTAACGCCTCCATATCCACATCATCCTCGTTATAGTGCCGCCTCTCCGATTCGTTAAGCTGCTGAAAGCTACGCTCCCAGTGACCGTTAGCACCCTTCAAGGCGTGACCATTCTCCCCTTGGTCACTCTCCCCTTTGTCACCCTCATGACTGTCATACCCCAAAGAGCCTGTAAAAGCACCACTGGAACCTCTATCCGAAGTACCCTTCTCGTCTGACTGCATCTGCCCCCTTTCTAAAGGCAAATCGCTCTGCTGCTCCGCTGAGTATGTCCCTCCCTCGACCTCAAAAGCATTGCCTCTTGCTCCTTGTTCTAGATGCTCCCTTCCTCCTACTCCTCCTGCTCCACCTCCCTCCACCACTTTGCATCCCTCACCACCGACTCTCTCTCGTCTCTCACCACTCTCCACCACGAGCTCTGGGTCCAACTCTGGTGCCTCTACCCCTTCCCTATCCCTCGTCCATTCCCTTTCCCCCTCTTCTCCCAACGCCTTGCCCCACTCCCCCCTCTCCTCCGAATCCAACTCAGTTCCCCTCCCTTGCCCCTCTTCCTCTCCCCTTTCCTCACCCTCCTCCGTCTCCTCTCCTTCTCCCTCCTCCCCTTCAATCCCCTCCTTTTCTCCCCCCTCCTCCCCCTCGTCCCCCTCCCCCAACCCCGCTAGTAAATCACCCATATCAATCCCCCCTTCATCCCCTCTTCCTCCTCCTCCTCCCCTCCATCTAACACCCCTTCCAAATCAATCACATTCCCATCCTCGTTATAACCACCTCCAAAAAAATCACCTCCCGCTCCCCCCCCCCCCCACTCCCCTTTCCCCCCCTCCCCTCCATCCCCGTCCCTCCCTCCCACTCCTCTCCTCGAACCCTAAAAGAGGGTAAACCCAGTAATCCCCCCATTCCAGGTGCCACATCCCCTAGCTCTGGCCGCTGCAGCAGCAGCGCGGCAGGGTCTGGAGTGGCGTCGTCTGCCTTCATACGCGCTATAGCCTCCTCCACTGGATCGTCTATAACCACCATGGGGAGAGGGAAGGGGAGAGGGTGAGGGTTTGAAGAGGAAACAGCGATGGGGGTGTTTGTGATGCTAGACGCTGCTGCCGCTGGTGCTGCCGCTGGTGCTGCTGCTGGTATTGCTCCTGCTGCTGTTGCTGCTGCTGCTGCGTGGTACTGCTACAGTTGCAGGTGCAGGCGTTACTGATGGTTCCGACGGTCGTGCTGCTGTTACTACGCCTACTAGTTTCTGGGAAGGAGTTACTAAGGGCTGCTGCTGCCTGCTGCCCTGCTGTTGAAACGGGACCGATGCTCCGTTATTAGCTGCTCCTTTAATCGTCGCAGCTTCGGGATGCTGTCCTGCACCGTTTGTACGCGATATGCAGCACCCCATGGCTGCGTTATTGGGGTGACAACGCACTCCGCTGGTTCAAGCCGTCCCTTTATCGTTTCAACGCGGCTCGATCATAGACTCGCTACTATATCTCTCTCGTTAAACATTTATTTTCTCTGGCAAGTTACACGACAACTGAAGGCCCCTGGAGTCTCAGCTCTGGAAAATACAGTTTCTGACAGCGAAGGTTGGGCAGCATATGGAATCATGAAATCAATATATACACCTGGTAGTAGCACAATGCTAACGAGTTTTCAGAACCCCAGAACTGAATATATACACCTGAAAACCAAGGGTGCGCAGCATCAAAAGACTCCAGAGTGCGCTCGGTGTGAAAACAAGCGACGGGATCTAAACAGGTGCTCGGAATATTACGTTTCTCACGTAAGACTATCCGTTGTCTCTTGAGCTATTAGGAGGATTAGAACCAAGTGCGAGTATGAGCTAAGAGTATACCACTATATCGTTTCAACGGCTCGTCTCAAACAGGCTCGCAGCTGATACGCCGCGGCGGCTCAATCGACGTAGAAACGCGGGAAGATCGGAACGGCCTGAAAGCTTGGTTCACTTCATTCACCATACTTAGTACTAAGCAGACCGGGTTGGAAGTGTGTGCTTATTACGCAGCACCTTACTCAGGGACGGAAACTAGGACATAAATAGCTAAGTCCCTTGGTGTTTTGAATGGTGAGAAACGAAAGATCTGTCGATCTTTCAAATGGTGCTTGACAGAAGCGACGCGGCTATTTGAGTCGTCCCTCCTGACACGCCAAGGGGGGGGTGGACACCTTGCAGTCGGAAAAAACGCGATATGAGGTCTCCGATATCAGCACTTGAAACTGACAAATGTGGTTAGGAATGTAATTATCATAAACCAGCCACACGTAACAATGTTTCATACCTGGAAATGAAATTATGCTTTTGAAATGAACTCATCATCCATTGCTTATGCAACAATGAGAACACATTTCTCGCGATACAATCCAACTAACATAGTACAGAATCGCACGGCAAATATGAGACACTGAACAAAATTACCACCACTTTTATCCAGCTACTGTTGTCGTTCTGTGGCCATTTCCGCTGGTTGACAATCACCACCAATTGCTTGCACTTGAAGGTCTTGTTTCCCTACCCGCACCTCAGGCCTCCCGCGACTTGCTCTCTCCCTCCGCCTCTTCCTCTTCTCACCATTCCCCACCTCATTTCCCCCCTCTCCTCTCCCTTTCTCTGTCCTCTCCTCCCTCACTCTCTCACTCACCACCTTCCCACTCCCTGTCTCCACAGTCTTGGGTGGTTTCAGCTTCCCTATCTTCACCCCCGCCAGCCCTCTCCTTGCCGTCTCCCACGCTGCTGCCGACACAGGCCCCTTCCTCTTCCCCTGCCCCTGCTGTACCTCAAACCCTAGCCCCTGCTCCGATCCTTGCTGCTCCTGCCCTGTGCTGCTGCTGCTACTGCTGCTGCCGTCACTCATGCTGCCCGCACTGTCGTCCCCGGGCGGCACGCCAATGATGACGCCCGACCCGAGGCACGTGTCGCCATCATAGAAGGCGGCAAACTGCCCAGCAGCCAAGCCCTGGTCGTCCTGGGAGAGTGTCACCAACGCTGCTGCTTCTGTCTCTCCTGCTGACAATGCCTTTCCTGCTCTTGCTCCTGTTGCTGCTCCTGCTGGTGCTTCCCCTGCTGCAGATTCCTCCACTGGTCCTGTTTCTGCTGGCGGATGGTTCATTGCATCTGGACACATGGCCGCTGGCAGTTCAGCGAACTGAACGGAGCAGGGGTAGAACTGGGGGCCGTGGCGGACCTACAGAGGGGGGAAACAGGGGACGGAATTGGTGGGGGGGGGGGGCAACAAAGGGGGGCAGGAGCAGGCACACATTGAAGCACTAACAGCATCGGGCAGGGGTAGAACTGGGGGTCATGCCGAAACTGCAGAGAGGGGGGATTGAGGGGTACTGGGGAAGTGAGGGGATGGGGAAAGGATGGGGAGTGGGTGGCGTGAGAGAGAGTGTGGGTGTTTGGTTGGTGGGGTGGGGTTTCTGAGGGTCTTGCGAGCGATAGGTGCTTGCTGCACCCTTCTCTGCTCTGCTCTGCTCTGCTCTGCTCTGCTCTGCTCTGCTCTGCTCTGCTCTGCTCTGCTCTGCTCTGCTCTGCTCTGCTCTGCTCTGCTCTGCTCTGCTCTGCTCTGCTCTGCTCTGCTCTGCTCTGCTCTGCTCTGCTCTGCTCTGCTCTGCTCTGCTCTGCTCTGCTCTGCTCTGCTCTGCTCTGCTCTGCTCTGCTCTGCTCTGCTCTGCTCTGCTCTGCTCTGCTCTGCTCTGCTCTGCTCTGCTCTGCTCTGCTCTGCTCTGCTCTGCTCTGCTCTGCTCTGCTCTGCTCTGCTCTGCTCTGCTCTGCTCTGCTCTGCTCTGCTCTGCTCTGCTCTGCTCTGCTCTGCTCTGCTCTGCTCTGCTCTGCTCTGCTCTGCTCTGCTCTGCTCTGCTCTGCTCTGCTCTGCTCTGCTCTGCTCTGCTCTGCTCTGCTCTGCTCTGCTCTGCTCTGCTCTGCTCTGCTCTGCTCTGCTCTGCTCTGCTCTGCTCTGCTCTGCTCTGCTCTGCTCTGCTCTGCTCTGCTCTGCTCTGCTCTGCTCTGCTCTGCTCTGCTCTGCTCTGCTCTGCTCTGCTCTGCTCTGCTCTGCTCTGCTCTGCTCTGCTCTGCTCTGCTCTGCTCTGCTCTGCTCTGCTCTGCTCTGCTCTGCTCTGCTCTGCTCTGCTCTGCTCTGCTCTGCTCTGCTCTGCTCTGCTCTGCTCTGCTCTGCTCTGCTCTGCTCTGCTCTGCTCTGCTCTGCTCTGCTCTGCTCTGCTCTGCTCTGCTCTGCTCTGCTCTGCTCTGCTCTGCTCTGCTCTGCTCTGCTCTGCTCTGCTCTGCTCTGCTCTGCTCTGCTCTGCTCTGCTCTGCTCTGCTCTGCTCTGCTCTGCTCTGCTCTGCTCTGCTCTGCTCTGCTCTGCTCTGCTCTGCTCTGCTCTGCTCTGCTCTGCTCTGCTCTGCTCTGCTCTGCTCTGCTCTGCTCTGCTCTGCTCTGCTCTGCTCTGCTCTGCTCTGCTCTGCTCTGCTCTGCTCTGCTCTGCTCTGCTCTGCTCTGCTCTGCTCTGCTCTGCTCTGCTCTGCTCTGCTCTGCTCTGCTCTGCTCTGCTCTGCTCTGCTCTGCTCTGCTCTGCTCTGCTCTGCTCTGCTCTGCTCTGCTCTGCTCTGCTCTGCTCTGCTCTGCTCTGCTCTGCTCTGCTCTGCTCTGCTCTGCTCTGCTCTGCTCTGCTCTGCTCTGCTCTGCTCTGCTCTGCTCTGCTCTGCTCTGCTCTGCTCTGCTCTGCTCTGCTCTGCTCTGCTCTGCTCTGCTCTGCTCTGCTCTGCTCTGCTCTGCTCTGCTCTGCTCTGCTCTGCTCTGCTCTGCTCTGCTCTGCTCTGCTCTGCTCTGCTCTGCTCTGCTCTGCTCTGCTCTGCTCTGCTCTGCTCTGCTCTGCTCTGCTCTGCTCTGCTCTGCTCTGCTCTGCTCTGCTCTGCTCTGCTCTGCTCTGCTCTGCTCTGCTCTGCTCTGCTCTGCTCTCACACTACAGAGGGCGCTTGATTGGTGGGGTGGGGTTACCGAGAGTCGCACCTTGCATGTCAGATTGGGCTGTTCGGTCAAAGGAGGGGTGCACGCCCCTCCCTGCGTCCAGCTGAAGCCGCCCACCCAGAACTGCCGGCGAGACTTGGCTGGAGAGTGGTAATCCCGCGAGACAAAGACCGTGTTGGTGGCCGTGTCTTTAGCTACTACATACCTGGTGAGTAAGGAAAGGGGGGGCGGGGGGGGGGGGAGTTGTGTGGAGGAAGAGGGGAACGAGGGGGAGCGTGGTGGGGTGATGGTAATTGAAGTCTGAGAGTGGTAATCGCGAGAGTCCAAGACGGTGCTGGTGACTGTGTCCATAGCCATTACATACCGGAAGAGGTAGCGTGAAAAGGGTGACATGGGAAACACAACAGAGCGTGAGGAGGTATCGAGTCGATAGTGATTTTGAGAATTCTGAAAATCAACCAAACAACAAAGTGCGGCAGTTGTGGGAGACAGTGTTAGTGGCGGTGTCTTGAGTAACCACGTTCCTGCTCAAGTGTGGGGAAAGCGGAACAGCGGGAAAACTCTACAACAAGGAAAAGATTGGCGGCTAGGAAGTGCAAGCTTGAAGAAACTAAGTGGCGGTTGCAGCCGTTTGGCTGGATAGGGTCTCTCATGGTAGGGTCTCTCACCAGCTACCTCATCACCTGCCTCATTCACAGATCCCTCCTCACTCACTCACCGCGGCCCGCCGACAGCTTGATGCCCTGTCTTTGCCCAATGGTGAAGAACCAGAAGCCCCTGTGCGTCCACAGGGCAGGGACTCCTTGCTCTGTGTTTGTGCGTGTGCGTGTGTGTATGAGGGGAATGTATGAACGACACTCAGGGATGAGTGAGCGACACACAAACAACTGGCTTCACTCACCACGGCCCGCCAGACAGCTTGATGCCCTGCCGCTGTCCGATGGTGAAGAACCAGAAGCCCCTGTGCACGCCCAGTGCCTCCCCGCTCTCTGCCTCCACCAGCAACCCCTCCTGCTCGCCCACATGCCGCGCCACGAATTCTGGGAACTTCACCTGGTGGTGATATAACAGAACAGGTACGACCAAAAGGGTGTGGGTGCAACTGGGTAAAGTAATGAGAGCAACTCGAGGCCAATGAATCGCCTTCCCACTCCCTGCCTCCACCAGCAGCCCCTCCTGCTCGCCCACGTGCCGGCCACAAACTCCGGGAACTTCACCTGTGCACAAGAGGTGTTTGAGGTGGTTAAGAAGGGTTGGGGTGTTTCAGATGGATTGAGGTTGCTACGCGGGTTGCAGCCCCTCCTGCTCGCCCACATGCCGCGCCACAAACTCTGGGAACTCCAGCTGGTGACATGGAATTATAATGGCGGAAAAAAGACACAAGACAGACAAGAGTGAAGTGGCGTGTGTGTGCAACCGGGTAAAAAATATGAAATTGTACCGTCCCTGCATCGTACCTTGCTTTCCCCAGGAAACAAATCCCCTGAGAGTCCTCTCGGCTCTGGTTAAGCAGGTTGAATGCTGCTGCTAGCTGTCGCACCTAGATCTACCTTCCCCACATTGTACCTTCCCCACATTGCACGTTCCCCACATCGCACCTTCCCCTAATCGCACCTTCCCGAGGGCATACCTTCCCCAGGAAGCAGATCCCCTGGGAGTCCTTTCTGCTCTGGTTGGGCAAGTTGAATGCAGCTGCCAGCTGTCGCACCTGGGACTGCATAGGGAAGAAAGGACGGAAGTGATAAGAGGAAGAGGGAGTGAGGAAGAGGGCGGAGAGCCCAAACAGGGGACAGGACAAGAGAGCGAAGATGGAAGGGGGCAAGATGTCAAAGAGAAAACACTTCAAAGACGGCGAGGTGAGTCCTGAGACGCTTCAAAGAATTCTAAAAGGCAAGAGGGCGAAGACGGAAGGGGGCAAGATGGCAAAGAGGGAAGAAGGCCAGAGGTTAACGGGCAAAGGGGCTAAGAGAGAGGCATACACTGGTGAGGGCACGCGGGCAAGAGACTGAGACAGCAGCGCACCTTGGTGAGGGCCCCAAGAGGGAACATGATTCGGGACAGGTGCTGCTGCGAGCCTATTTCTTAGGCGCCTCAAGGCATGAAGAGTGCACGAGGGGATCACATGAGGGGAACGCACCAGCGCACCTTGGTGAGGCCTCCAAGGGGGAACATGATTCGGGACAGGTGCTGCTGCGAGCCTATTTCTGAGGCGCCTCAAGGCATGAGAGGAGCGCACCAACGCACCTTGGTGAGCAACGCACCTTGGTGAGCAACGCACCTTGGTGAGCAACGCACCTTGGTGAGCAACGCACCTTGGTGAGCAACGCACCTTGGTGAGCAACGCACCTTGGTGAGCAACGCACCTTGGTGAGCAACGCACCTTGGTGAGCAACGCACCTTGGTGAGCAACGCACCTTGGTGAGCAACGCACCTTGGTGAGCAACGCACCTTGGTGAGCAACGCACCTTGGTGAGCAACGCACCTTGGTGAGCAACGCACCTTGGTGAGCAACGCACCTTGGTGAGCAACGCACCTTGGTGAGCAACGCACCTTGGTGAGCAACGCACCTTGGTGAGCAACGCGCACCTTGGTGAGCAACGCACCTTGGTGAGCAACGCACCTTGGTGAGCAACGCGCACCTTGGTGAGCAACGCACCTTGGTGAGCAACGCACCTTGGTGAGCAACGCACCTTGGTGAGCAACGCACCTTGGTGAGCAACGCACCTTGGTGAGCAACGCACCTTGGTGAGCAACGCACCTTGGTGAGCAACGCACCTTGGTGAGCAACGCACCTAGGTGAGCAACGCACCTAGGTGAGCAACGCACCTTGGTGAGCAACGCACCTTGGTGAGCAACGCACCTTGGTGAGCAACGCACCTTGGTGAGCAACGCACCTTGGTGAGCAACGCACCTTGGTGAGCAACGCACCTTGGTGAGCAACGCACCTTGGTGAGCAACGCACCTTGGTGAGCAACGCACCTTGGTGAGCAACGCACCTTGGTGAGCAACGCACCTTGGTGAGCAACGCACCTTGGTGAGCAACGCACCTTGGTGAGCAACGCACCTTGGTGAGCAACGCACCTTGGTGAGCAACGCACCTTGGTGAGCAACGCACCTTGGTGAGCAACGCACCTTGGTGAGCAACGCACCTTGGTGAGCAACGCACCTTGGTGAGCAACGCACCTTGGTGAGCAACGCACCTTGGTGAGCAACGCACCTTGGTGAGCAACGCACCTTGGTGAGCAACGCACCTTGGTGAGCAACGCACCTTGGTGAGCAACGCACCTTGGTGAGCAACGCACCTTGGTGAGCAACGCACCTTGGTGAGCAACGCACCTTGGTGAGCAACGCACCTTGGTGAGCAACGCACCTTGGTGAGCAACGCACCTTGGTGAGCAACGCACCTTGGTGAGCAACGCACCTTGGTGAGCAACGCACCTTGGTGAGCAACGCACCTTGGTGAGCAACGCACCTTGGTGAGCAACGCACCTTGGTGAGCAACGCACCTTGGTGAGCAACGCACCTTGGTGAGCAACGCACCTTGGTGAGCAACGCACCTTGGTGAGCAACGCACCTTGGTGAGCAACGCACCTTGGTGAGCAACGCACCTTGGTGAGCAACGCACCTTGGTGAGCAACGCACCTTGGTGAGCAACGCACCTTGGTGAGCAACGCACCTTGGTGAGCAACGCACCTTGGTGAGCAACGCACCTTGGTGAGCAACGCACCTTGGTGAGCAACGCACCTTGGTGAGCAACGCACCTTGGTGAGCAACGCACCTTGGTGAGCAACGCACCTTGGTGAGCAACGCACCTTGGTGAGCAACGCACCTTGGTGAGCAACGCACCTTGGTGAGCAACGCACCTTGGTGAGCAACGCACCTTGGTGAGCAACGCGCACCTTGGTGAGCAACGCGCCTTGGTGAGCAACGCGCCTTGGTGAGCAACGCGCACCTTGGTGAGCAACGCGCACCTTGGTGAGCAACGCACCTTGGTGAGCAACGCACCTTGGTGAGCAACGCACCTTGGTGAGCAACGCACCTTGGTGAGCAACGCACCTTGGTGAGCAACGCACCTTGGTGAGCAACGCACCTTGGTGAGCAACGCACCTTGGTGAGCAACGCACCTTGGTGAGCAACGCACCTTGGTGAGCAACGCACCTTGGTGAGCAACGCACCTTGGTGAGCAACGCACCTTGGTGAGCAACGCACCTTGGTGAGCAACGCACCTTGGTGAGCAACGCACCTTGGTGAGCAACGCACCTTGGTGAGCAACGCACCTTGGTGAGCAACGCACCTTGGTGAGCAACGCACCTTGGTGAGCAACGCACCTTGGTGAGCAACGCACCTTGGTGAGCAACGCACCTTGGTGAGCAACGCACCTTGGTGAGCAACGCACCTTGGTGAGCAACGCACCTTGGTGAGCAACGCACCTTGGTGAGCAACGCACCTTGGTGAGCAACGCACCTTGGTGAGCAACGCACCTTGGTGAGCAACGCACCTTGGTGAGCAACGCACCTTGGTGAGCAACGCACCTTGGTGAGCAACGCACCTTGATGAGCAACGCACCTTGGTGAGCAACGCACCTTGGTGAGCAACGCACCTTGGTGAGCAACGCACCTTGGTGAGCAACGCACCTTGGTGAGCAACGCACCTTGGTGAGCAACACACCTTGGTGAGCAACGTACCTTGGTGAGCAACGCACCTTGGTGAGCAACGTACCTTGGTGAGCAACGTACCTTGGTGAGCAACGTACCTTGGTGAGCAACGTACCTTGGTGAGGGCCCCAAGAGGGAACATGACTCGAGAAAGCTGCTGCTGTGATAGGTGCGAGAGGAAGTATGTTTGGTCCTTCACCTGGCGTAGAGAGTAGGAAGAAGGGAGACAATGGGATTGGGACTACAATGGGATGAGACAATGTGAGAGGGAAGGAACTTGGAAGGATAAAAAGTTGATAAGTTTTGAGACACCTGCAACGTGTGGGGTAATCTGGGGCAACCACCAAAACGTGTGGGCGGTTAGGCACGTGCAGTGCCAGATTGGGAGCGAGTCGAGTTTACCCAACCGCCCACCAGTGCTGCGACCTAGGCATCTGAAATCGTTCGCACCTCATCTGCTGCTTGCACCAGGCGCACAGCAGCAGCCAGGCCAGCTGGCGAGCGGACAACTCACCAGGCCAGCTGCCTCTATGCCAGGCCAGCTGCCTCTATGCCGGACCAGCTGCCTCTATGCCAGGCCAGCTGCCTCTATGCCAGGCCAGCTGCCTCTATGCCGGGCCAGCTGCCTCTATGCCAGGCCAGCTGGCATAGAGGCCCGATGCCAGCCACGCAGTCGAAATGAGCGAAGTGTTTCGAGGCGTCTCAGATCATATCTCACCTCATCTGCGGACAACACCAGGCGCACAGCAGCTTGTGGGCCCGCTGGTAAGCGGACAACGTGGGCATAGTGCCCTGCCCCGATGCTACACGACCAAAATGAGTGAAGTGCTCTGTGAAGCGTCTCAGGACTCACCTCATCCGCAGACAACACCAGGTGCACGGGACTCACGCTAGGTTGAGACGGGTCAGCTGGTGAGCGCACAAGTGAGTGAAGTGTTTTGTGAAGCGTCTCAGGACTCACCTCATCCGCAGACAACACCAGGCGCACGGGACTCACGCTAGGTTGAGACGGGTCAGCTGGTGAGCGCACAAGTGAGTGAAGTGTTTTGTGAAGCGTCTCAGGACTCACCTCATCCGCAGACAACACCAGGTGCACGGGACTCACGCTAGGTTGAGACGGGTCAGCTGGTGAGCGCACAAGTGAGTGAAGTGTTTTGTGAAGCGTCTCAGGACTCACCTCATCCGCAGACAACACCAGGCGCACGGGACTCACGCTAGGTTGAGACGGGTCAGCTGGTGAGCGCACAAGTGAGTGAAGTGTTTTGTGAAGCGTCTCAGGACTCACCTCATCCGCAGACAACACCAGGTGCACGGGACTCACGCTAGGTTGAGACGGTTCAGCTGGTGAGCGCACAAGTGAGTGAAGTGTTTTGTGAAGCGTCTCAGGACTCACCTCATCCGCAGACAACACCAGTCGCGAGACTCTCGCCGGGTTGAGACGGGTCAGCTGGCAGCAAGCGAGGCGAGTTGACCCAACAGCCCAGCCCAGCCCACCTGGTATGCAACCCCCTGATGGTCCTGTTTGCCCACGCACCTCATCCGCAGATAGGACCAGGCGCACAGCAGCACTCTTGAGACGGGTCGGCCGGTGGTGAGCGCACAACCCTGGCATAGTGCCCCGATGCCACGCGGTTAAAGTGAGTGAAGCGTAGTGTCAGTTCAGCCTTTCAGAACTCACCTCGTCTGCCGATAGGACCAGGCGCACAGCAGCAGACTGGCTGGGGAGAGTCGGGTCAGCTGGTGAGCGCACAACACGGGCATAGTGCCCCGATGCCACGCGGTCGAAATGAGTGAAGTCGAGGTGATCGTAGAAGGCGCCTGGAGGGGAGCAGAGGGCAAGGAGAGAACGTATAGGGGAATGACAACAATTAGCAAGAGGTGTAGTGCCCCGATGCCACACGGTGAAAGTGAGTGAAGTCGAGGTGATTGTAGAAGGCAGGGTATGAGGGGTGCAGAGGGGTGGCGAGGGTATGAGAAGGGTGGTAACGGCCAAAAGAAAGGGGCCGAGAACAGAATGGCCCGCAGCCAGACGCTGAATGCCCCGATGCAACGCGGTCGAAACGAGTGAAGTCGAGGTGATCGTAGAAGGCGCCTGGAGGGTTGCACAGGTTGTTTGGGTGGGTACACATGAGGTGAAATGGGCAAAAAGAGAAGGCCTTGCACAAAAGGCCTTGAACGAAAGGCCTTGCATGAAAGGCCTTGCATGAAAGGCCTTGCATGAAAGGCCTTGTATGAAACTGCACACAGAGATGAGCATCCTCACTTTTGCGTGAAACCGGGAACCACTCCACAACTTAGTACCTTGTCCACTCCACTACACTAAGATGTTCCACAACTTAGTATTAAGATGTGGAAATGCGGAAACAGGACATGTTACAAAACCAATGGTGTAGATATAGTCTCGGGATAGTTTTAGATTAATTTTGGATGCTTTTAGTACGGCTTGTAGATGGCTTTCGAAGGTTTCTGGATGGTTTTGGAATGGTTTCTGGATGATCATAACATTATCACAACTATGGCTTTAGGACGAACCAAACTTGATTCTTGAGTTGCAGAGCATGTCAGGGTTGGGAGTGCGGCCGCTGCGGATCTCCCCCACACATTGAGTTACCACGCGCTGCCAGTAGGCGTCCGTGAGATGCACTATGTGCAGCGGGACGTCGATCTGCATAAAGGGGTGCAGTGCGGTGCAGAAGGAGATGGGTGGGGTGCGGCCGCTCTAAATCTCCCCCCCACAGTGCGCCACCACTCGCTGCCAGTAGGCGCCGGTCAGATGCACTATGTGCAGCGGGATGTTGATCTGTAGGGAGGGGTGCAGAGCGGTGCAGATGGAGGGAGATGAATCTCCCCCACACAGTGCGCCACCACGCGTTGCCAGTAAGCATCGGTGAGATGCACTAGGTGCAGCGGGAGGCGATCTGCCGTGAGGGAAGGGATTTGACAGACACAAGGAGCATGACATGACAGGGAGATGGGTCGGGGTGCCGCTGCTGCGGATCTCCCGCACACAGTGCGCCACCACACGTTGCCAGTAGGCATCGGTGAGATGCACTAGGTGCAGCAGGAGGCGATCTGCCGTGAGGGAAGGGATTTGACAGACACAAGGAGCATGACATGACAGGGAGATGGGTGGGGGTGTGGCGGCTGCAGATCTTATCTCCCCCACACAGTGCGCCACCACGCGTTGCCAGTAAGCGTCTGTGAGATGCACTATGTGCAGAGGAACGTTGATCTGCATAAAGGGGTGCAGTGCGGTGCAGATGGAGGGAGATGAATCTCCCCCACACAGTGCACCACCACTCGCTGCCAGTAGGCGTCGGTCAGATGCACTATGTGCAGCGGGACCGAGTTCTGGCAAGAGGGGTGCAGTGCGGTGCAGATAGAGGGAGGTGGATGGAGATGGATGAAGCTTCTACTTGGTGTGTGGTGGTGTGTGTGGTGTGTGGGTATGTGTGGGGAAACAGAGACTCACCTCGTCACACACAGCCTGCGGCACAGCCAAATCGTTCTCCCAGGGGCATTGCGACCAAACGTTCTCATAGTCCTCCTGGAACGACATGTGTGTGGGTGTAGTGTGGTGTGGGTGGTGTACTCACCTCATCACACGCATCCTCGTTATAAGCAGGCAGGTACTCACCTCGTCGCACACAGCCTGTGCCACGGCCAGGTCATCCTCCCAGGGGCACTGCGACCAGAAGTTTTCAAAATCCTCTTGGAATCAGATCTTCAACTGGTGGCTGTGCGGCTGTGTGGCTGTGTGGCTGTGTGGCTGTGTGGCTGTGTGTGGCTGTGTGGCTGTGTGGATGGGAGTGGGGGGAATGTTAGACAGGTACTCACCTCATCACACACAGCCTGCGCCACGGCCAAATCGTCCTCCAAGGGCCACTGCGTCCAGACGTTCTCAAAGTCTTCCTGGAACAACATGTGCTTCCGTGTGGCTGGCTGGGTGTGTAGCCAGGCCATCCTCGTTATAAGCAGAGTGGTACTCACCTCATCACAAACAGCCTGCGCCACAGCCAAGTCATCCTCCCAGGGGCACTGCGACCAGAAGTTCTCAAAGTCCTCTTGGAACCAGATCTTTAAGTAAAACGCCTCGCACTTATGCCCTGCTGCGTGCAGCAGCCTAAGCGCCACGCTGCTATCCACACCGCCGCTTAGCAGCACCGCCACCCGCAGCGGCCGCTGCTGCTCCAGCGATTTCCTACTGGCACTTAGCGGTTCGCAGCACTCCAGGACACTTGGGTCGTCTAGATCCAATGGTTGAGATTCCTCTGCGGATTGGACATTGCTTGATAGCCGTTCAGATACTACACGCGTTGGAGCGGAGAGGATTTGGACGGAGGAAGGGGAGAGGGTATTGGCATTGTCTGGACATGAGAGTTCCGTAGAGGAAGCTTCCTTGGAGGGTTCTGACGACGAAGAATGTGCGCTGCGAAGGGCGGCAGTCTGACTGTCGCGGAGCGGATTAGGACGAAAGGAAGGACGCCACGTGGCGCTTGCAACGCAGCTGCTGGTAACATCACCTCGCGAGAAGAAACTGCTTCGCGTGCTGCCAGTAATACTACTTGGCGACAGGTCAATGAGAGCCTTGCCTCTAAACCTTGCTGCTGCGGCTCCTAACGAGGTGACGGTCTTGAGAATATTGGAATTATCCTTTATCGAAGGTGATAGTAGAGGGGGTTCTGGCCCACGTGGAAGAAGTGATTGTAACGGTCGGAATGTTAGTGGACGAGTAGACATGCTAGGAAACGAGTGGTACGTTGATGGAAGTCGTAGGATAGTCGTTATATTCGTTATTGGAACGATGGAAGTGGCATGCAATGACGTGAAGAGCGACGACGGTTCGACTGCTCCGCGGATCGACACGAGGACGCGACGCGGGACGAGCCTAACTTCGAAGCGCATCTGTCGTACGCGTCAACTTCACGCTACCCTTCAGTCAGCTAAAGGTTCACGTGAAAACGCGACGCCGTTTGCAATACCATGTGCTACCATGCTCGAGTAGAAGAACCTGACTACGAGACTGGTCGTGGGATATACTTATCTAAACAAGCTTCAGCACGACTGCTTGTCCCGCTTTAGAACCTCTTGAAATCGGGGAGACACGACTGCGTTGCCTCAATTGCATTTCACTCGAATACGACTTCCAACCGGTTTAAAACAGCACGCACCTCACATAACCCAGTAAAAAGGTCTGGTTTTGCGAACAACAATAAACCTCGCGATTTCTTCAAGTTCGCCTTGTTAGGCGGTTACAAGTTCCATCCCACTCAACTGGATTCCCGCCAGAAACTACTTCTATAACTGACCCTTGAAAATGCCGAGCCGCAAAATATGCGAAGAAGTGAAGCTTCGCTTTCCACTGCGCGATGTCGTTCTTGTTCGTAAGCCTGACACCCTCATCGCAAGCTCTGCTTGCCCTGCCCTCCCTGGTCCCCTCACCACAGAACCAAGTCAAAATAATTCCCCACTCAAAACCGCTACGCGAAAAGTGGGATAGATGCCTAAGTGGGAGCTTGATCTCAGGGTAACAAGCCTGAACCTTCTCTCCGTCTTTCCCGCCGTCTTCGCGCTGTATGATGCAAGACTAGTAGATCTGCATGATTTTTTGTCTTAGCCAGTAATATGGCGGATCCTAGAATTCGTAGGCAAACCTACACAGCCGCATCGCAGCCTTCCCGCGGGGCGTATCCGCGCGGATCTGTTCCCCCGCAGGCGCAACGCGGGGTCGGATCCAGGGGGAGCGGATCCGGCCGCGCAAATGCTGGGGGAAATCTGGGATCGGGGGAAAGGCAACCCGCGGAGACCGCGGAGCAGGCGGCGGAGCGGGAACTGCGCGAGCGGAGAGAGCAGGAGCGGGCGCAGGAGGAGCGGGAGAGGGATGCGCGCGAGCGGAAGGCGCAAGCGGCGGAGCGGCTGCAGCGGGAGCAGCAGGCGGTGGTGTCTCTGGAGCGATCGGTGCACTCTAAAGCGCGCGATGTGGAGTCGCTGTCGGCGCAGAGCACGCAGATGGACGAGCAGGCTTCGGCTATAAGGTGAGGTGGCTGGGAACGATTTAAACCCTAACAAAAGGAGCAGCAGGCGGTGGTGTCTCTGGAGCGATCGGTGCATGCTAAAGCGCGCGATGTAGAGTCCCTTTCAGCGCAGAGCATGCGGATGGACGAGCAGGCTTCTGCTATAAGGTGAGGTTTCTGGGAGGGGATGAAGCACTGCGACAAAGACTGCAGCAGGTTCTGGGAGTGCCTCTGGAGCCATCGGTGCATACTAAAGCGAGTGATGTGGAGTTCCTATCCGCGCAGAGCACGCAGATGGACGAGGAGGCTTCGGCGCGATAAGATGAGGTTGCTGGTAGAGAACGAAACGCGTACGCTTACGTTCTTTACTGAAATTGGACTTACCAAGTCCCGATTCTACTTTCGCCGGGCTCTAACTACCCCACCCACGCTTTTAGTTAAAATTCCAGAGGAGACCACCCCACTTGCTGCGGTTCGAATCCACGTTTCCTTTAGCCTCTGCAGTAAAGGTGAGGTTGCTGGTAGAGAATGAAACTTCGCGACAAAGAGAGCAGCAGGCGATGGTGTCCCTGGAGCGATCGGTGCATTCTAAAGCTCGCGAAGCCGAGTCTTTGTCGGCGTAGAGCACACGGATCCGCGGCCTGTGTATGACCTTGTGCGAGGAGCACACCGATCGGCGTAGAGCACACAGATCCGCGGCCTGTGTATGACCTTGTGCGAGGAGCACACCGATCGGCGTAGAGCACACAGATCCGCGGCCTGTGTATGACCTTGTGCGAGGAGCACACCGATCGGCGTAGAGCACACAGATCCGCGGCCTTCGTGTGACTTTGTACAAGGCTCACATGTTTCTGTGTGCTGTACTGTGTAACTTGGTAACTCCCTGACTCCCCTCCACTGGGAGGGCGAGGGCGGCAGTGCTTCACGCTCATTCGCTGCAAGGCAATGGCTTCTGAGCGTACCTGGAGGCTGGGAATCACGTCTTTACTGCCTGCAACTCTCACATGTTTCTGTTCATTTTGTAACACTGTAACTCCGAAGCACATCTGGCAGGGCAAGGGTGGCGGTGCTTCACGCTCATTCGCTGCAAGTCAACAGCTTCCGAGCTTACCTGGATGCTGGGAACCGCAGTCCGTGTGACTGCAAGGCCCACATCTTTCTCCGAATAGTAACTGTGTAACTTCGTAACACACATGGCAGGGCGAGGGCGGCAGTGCTTCACGCTCACTCACTGCAAGTCAACGGCTTCGGAGCGTACCTTGGGGCTGGGAACCGCTGCCTGCGTGACTGCAGGGCACGCATTTCTCCTGCTCTTGCCGCTTTTGCTGCATCAACACGAGGATCCGGAACAGCAGCAGGAACAGCAGCAGGAACAGCAGCAGCAGCAGCAGCAGGAGGAGGAGGAGGAGCAGCAGCAGCCGGACCGGCCGCAACAACAGTAGCAACAGCGGCAGCAGGGGCAGCAGAAGCGGCAGCAGGAGAGCCTGCAGCTTCTCCCCCCACTGCTGCTGAAACGGATGAGGCTCTTTCTCTCCTGCAGAGGTTTCTGCAGGCCCGTTTGTCTGATGCCATTCACTCCCCTGCTGCTGCTGGTACTGTTACGGCTGCTGCTGCTGGTCCTGCTTCTGCTGCTGGTGGCATTGGTTCCCAACCAGGCAACCCCACTAGCGCTGCAGCAGCAGCAGCAGCAGCAGCAGGCAGCAACAGCAGAGCAGCCACTGCTGCTGCTTCTGTTGCTGCTTCTGCCACCGCCGGTCCTTCTTCTTCTGCTGCCACTCTCCATCCTCCTGTTGCCCCCTCGAATCCTTCTGTTCTCCTCTCCTTCCCCGGAGGCTTGGCTGGTCTAGCTCCCATTGCATGGAGCGAGCTGCCTGTGGGAAGCTTTTTGGAACGCGCGAGGCTTCATCCGGAGGGGTTGGTAGCGGTGCTGCAGGGTTCTGTGGAGCGGAAGACGGAGGAGATTCGGAGGGAGTGTGCGGGGACTGATGTGGAGGAGGAGGGAACGAGACTAGGGTAAGTTGACTGTTGAAGTGGGAATGTGCATGCTTTTGGGTAGGGAGATTGCTTGGGCTTCACCCAAAGGGGCTGGTGGCGGTGCTGCAGGGTGCTGTGGAGCGGAAGGCGGAGGAGATAAGGAGGGAGTGTGCGGGGACAGATGTGGGGGAGGAGGGCTCAAGACTAGGGTGAGTGGGGGACTGTGAGTTTGCATATAGAAGGCTTGGTTTGGGGTTCAGGGAAGGTTGGCGGTGCTGCAGGGTGCTGTGGGGAGGAAGGCGGAGGAGATAAGGAGGGAGTGTGCGGGGACAGGCGTGGAGGGAGGAGGAGCGAGACTAGGGTGAGTGGGAAGGGTAGCATAGCACAAGGTGGGGTGGTTCTGGGGATATGATGCAGGGTGTAAGGTTTGGGGTTCAAGGGAGGTTGGGGGTGCTGCAGGGTGCTGTGGAGCGGAAGGCGGAGGAGATAAGGAGGGAGTGTGCGGGGACAGATGTGGGGGAGGAGGGCTCAAGACTAGGGTGAGTGGGAAGGGTAGCAAAAAGTGGAGTGGTTCCGGAGATAGGATGCAGGGTGTAAGGTTTGAAGTTTGGTGGTTCTGGGGTGGCGATGCTGCAGGTTGCTGTGGGGAGGAAGGCGGAGGAGATGAAATCATCAGATTCCCAACCTCTCTCCGTTCCTCCCTTTCCCCTGCCCATCACAGACTGGCCACCCTAACCAAGGCGCCTCTCAATCCGAGTGGGGGAGGAAAGAAAGGGACGACTGGTGGTTGTGATGGTGGCTGGGAAGGGACGACTGGTGGTTGGAAGCACTCGTGTTCCCATCTTCTCTTTCTTCCTCCCTTTCCCTTGCGTATCACAGACTGGCCACCCCAACCAAGGCACCTCTCAATGCGAGTGGGGGAGGAACTGGAATGCTGGCTGGTGATTGTGACAACCACAGCGGCAGCGGGTGCGGCACGTCGAAGAATCTTTTGCGCAAGGCAGCAAAGCATGCTTCATTCTCGTCTGCTGACGGTGGTGGTGCTGCTGCTGCTCCTGGTGGGGCTGGTGGGAGCACAGGGCGAGGAGCAAGGGCTGGGGCAAATCAGCAGCGACAGGCGCCACAGTCAACGCAGGAGCTGGTGCTGGCGAGACAGGTGAGAGTAGGACAAGTTGCTGACCTTAGGTGTGTTTTACATTGAGTCGAAACCAACCACACAGGGAGAGGAGAGGAGCAAGGGCTGGGGCGAATCAGCAGCAGCGCCAGGGCCCACAGTCAACGCAGGAGCTGGTGCTGGGCTGGCGAGACAGGTGAGAGGAAGGCACGGCAAGACAAGACAGGTGCATGGCATTGTGCTGGTCAGGGACCCCTCTAAGTGAGATGCATTTTGAGGCGCCTCAAAATGCATCTCACTACTCGAGGAAGGCACGGCAAGACAAGACAGGTGCATGGCATTGTGCTGGTCAGGGACCCCTCTTCTGCTGCAGTGAATCAGCAGCGCCAGGCGCCGCAGTCAACGCAGGAGCTGGTGCTGGCAAGTGTATCTGTAGATGACTGGAAATATCATCTATCAGTGACTCTTTCTGGTTCTCATACATGTGCCTCCAAACGCAAGTGCCCAGGGGTAACCCAGAGGCAGTGAGAGGAGCACTTCTCGCTATGGCTGCCCTTGCTCTTCGTCATACAAGCATCCTTTCAGTTTGTGTCGTCCCCCTGTTTACTCTTCTGGCAGAAGGAGCACCACTGTGTCTACAGACACAAATTTTCAGAGGCAACAAAGAGGCGGCGAAGGGACTGTAGCTCTCTGTGCATGCTTGTCATACACGCATTCGTTTCATCATCCATTATTCCTCTCTACTGCCCTTTCCCCTCAACTGCGACCCGCCTCAGAGGGAACGTAGAGGCAGCGAAGGACAGTTGCTTCCTGTGCATGCCCTGGCGTGTCCTCATACAGGCATCCTTCCGTTCTTCTCTGTATCTATTCTGTGATCCCTTTGGTTTCTGCCAGAAGAGTACTGTGACCTGTGGCTGCAGACCCAAGTGCTGAGTGAGAAGGAGAGCCGAGGCACTGTCTTGATCCAAAGGAGAAGGAGAAGGAGAAGGGCCCTTGCTTTTCGTGGCACAAACGCTGTTTCGCTATCCAGCACCGTGCTTCCCCCCTTTTTTCCTTTGGCAGAAGGATTACCGTGCATAACTTGTGGCTGGCTGCAGACGCATGTGCTAAGAAAGAGAGCCGAGGCATCCGCGTATGCCTTCTTCTCATGACACCTTTGTCATGCCGAGGCAAACGCCTTTGTGTTATTCGATTTCTACCCTGCGGCCTCGCTTTTCCCTCTGGCAGAAGGAGTACCGTGCCCTGTGCCTGCAAACTCAAGTGCTCCAAAAGAAAGTCGAGGCTGTAAGGTTGGAGGTGGAAAGGAGGACCGTATCAGGCAAGGAGGCCCACTCCCTCCCTCCCTCCTCCCTCCCTCCCTCCCTCCCTCCCTCCCTCCCTCCCTCCCTCCCTCCCTCCCTCCCTCCCTCCCTCCCTCCCTCCCTCCCTCCCTCCCTCCCTCCCTCCCTCCCTCCCTCCCTCCCTCCCTCCCTCCCTCCCTCCCTCCCTCCCTCCCTCCCTCCCTTCCCCCCTCCCTTCCCCTCTCCGTCACTCCATGTCCCCGCTGGCAGAAGGAATACCGCGACCTGTGCCTGCAGACACAAGCGTTCCAAAAGAAAGTCGAGGCAGTGAGGCTGGAGGTGGAAAGGAGAATTGCTGGTGAAGCAGGCACGCTCACTCCCTCCCTCTCTTTACTCCCTCCGATTCCTTCTGACAGAAAGAGTATCGCGACCTGTGCCTGCAGACACAAGTGCTCCAAAAGAAAGTCGAGGCAGTGAGGCTGGAGGTGGAAAGTAGGACCGCTGCTGCAGCAGGCAGGCTAGGGGATGGGGATGGGCGAAGAGACGGGGCAGAGGAGAGGGGGAAGGAGGGACAGGAGGAGGGAGGGGCGGAGGGAGAGGAGGGAGAGGGTAGTGAGGAGGATGTGGAGTTGGGGATAGCTGTGGCGGAGGCAGAATTGAGGGTACTTCAGGCAGCGGAGAAACGGCTGTCAAGGTGAGAGACTTTAATACCGCATGCAATGCACATACACACGCATGGGCGAGCTTGCTTGTGTTGGAGATACTGTGGCGGAGGCAGAACTGAGAGTGCTGCAAGCAGCGGAGAAACGGCTCTCGAGGTGAGATTGCACTCACGGAGAAGAGACTGCACTCACGGAGAAGGGACTGGTGGAGGTGAGAGGCTGGAAAGAGGAAGGAGGATGTGGAGTTGGGTATAGCTGTGGCGGAAGCAGAACTGGGGGTGCTTAAAGCAGCGGAGAAGGGACTGTCGAGGTGAGAGGATGCATACTGAGAGTGTGGGTGAGGTGAGAGTGCGGAGGGGTGAGAGGCTGGGAGATGTGGAGTTGGGTTGGGGATAGCTGTGGCGGAGGCAGCACTGAGGGTGCTTAAAGCGGCAGAGAAACGGCTCTCGAGGTAGGATAACTGAGGGTGCTGCAAGCAGCGGAGAAACGCCTTTCTAGGTGAGAGACTTTAATCCTGCATGCGGTGCACATACACACGCATGGGTGAGCTTGCTTGGGTTGGGGATAGCTGTGGCGGAGGCAGCACTGAGGGTGCTGCAAGCAGCGGAGAAGCGACTATCGAGGTGAGTGAGAGTGCGCAGATGATGGTTGTAAGGAAGATGTGGAGTTGGGGAGGGGATAGCTGTGGCGGAGGCAGCACCGAGGGTGCTGCAAGCGGTGGAGAAACGGCTGGCAAGGTGAGATTGTGTGGACAAGTCACTTGGGCCTTTGACGAGCAGCCGTTGGAGATAGCTGTGGCAGAGGCAGAGGTGCGAGCGCTTCAGGGAGCGGAGAAGCGACTGTCGAGGTCAGAGGGTGCATACTGTGTGCGATCGGTCAGGTGTGAAGATGGGTGAGTGAGAGTGCGGAGAGGAGAGGCTCGAAGGTGTGGGGTTGCCTCTGCCACATCCCGGCTGCTTTTGAGAATTATTAAAAGGTGTTGCCTCTGCCACACGCAAGCTGCTGCAGTAACCCTTTCTGTTGATGATACAATTGCCCCTTTCCTTCTACTCCCTCTGCCCGTGCTGACTCGCAGTGAGGTGGCAGCAGCAGGTGCCACGAATCGCAGGGTGCTGCAGCAGTGGGAGCGGATCAAAGGGTTCAACGACGAGCGCAGTAATAAGTGGGCGGAGTACGAGCTTATAAGGAGGATAAACCAGGTATCTCACGTTAATGTCCCTTGCTCCTATCTGGAAAATTCACGTCACTTGGTCTAGGAAAAGTGGTATACTAGAGAAAACATGGCATAATGCTAGATATAGCCTTCGAGGATTTTCAAAAGCATAGCAATCTGCTAGATTTCCACATGAAATGAGAGTATTTTTGAGACGTCTCAAAAACACTCTCATTTCCCGTGATAAGATGCAGACCTTGCTTAGTTGTTGGGCGTCATTGGCCGAAACGAGTGACTAAATCAAACATACACTCACTCACTCATCCCTCTTCCTTTGCAACCGCCATCACGTGGGCCCACGCCCCACATCATGTGCAAAGCAAACATGTCATTGGATGTATCTATTCCAAACGCCCATCCATACCTCGCGCTTTCTATTCACACAGGCCTATCAGGCCTATGCGCACATGTGCTATCAGGCCTATGCGCACATGTGCTGGAACCTCACCAATGGGCAGACTCAGAAGGCCCTGGCAGGAGGCACACTATTCACCCCTCCTACTCTGTGACAACCCATGCGGCCCCCTTCCCCTGAAACCCCGCACTTCTTCAGGCCTATGCGCACATGTGGTGGAACCTCACCAATGGGTGACAGCATCAGGAGTTCACGATGCATCTAAACCCCTCCAAACGCATCTGTAGCTCGTGATTTCTACACTCCCCCTCCGTAACAGGCCTATTCGCACATGTGGTGGAACCTCACCAATGAGGAGACAGCATTGGAAGCTAGAGGCTTATCCAATCCCCCTCATCCACCCATCTTATTCTCGCTGCACCCACCCCCTCCCTCCCCATCAGGCCTATGCCCACATGTGGTGGAACCTCACCAATGGGCAGACCCAGAAGGCCCTGGCAGGCCACGTGGCAAAGGCAGGAAGCGCTCTGATTGGCTCGGTCCGGGCGGCACGGGACCTCGCCACTCACGAGGTGACAGATGGCGCGGCGCTGCCGCCCTCCTGGCTGTGCCGCCCGGTCTCCTGTAGCTTTCCGTTGCGTAGTGAGACACTTCAGTCGTCTCAGCCACCTCAGGCATCTCAGAACGCGTCTGATGTGTCTCAGATGATCCAGACGTCTCAGCCGTCTCAGAACCCGTTGTTGTCCTCTGAGAGGGAGGCACAGGCAGAGGCACAGGCAGCAGCACGAAGCAGCTTTAGCTTTCCATCGCCTGCTGTGGAACAGGGGAGAGGGGAGGGGGCTGCGGGGGAGAGGGAGAGAGATGGGGATGGGCAGGGACAGAGGCAGAGACAGGGGCAGGGACAGGAACTTACATCTGCTGCTTCTTCCTCTGCTGCTGCTGCTGCTGCTGCTGCTGCCGCCGACTCTGTACCCTGGCCCCTCTTCTCCTCTCTCGTTCACTCTCTCGCTCTCTCCCCCTCCCCTCTCCCTCTCCCACGACTTCCCTCCTCTTCCCTTCCCTCCTCCTCCAATGCACCCACACGTTCTTCTGATAGCGACCCGATCCTCCCATTGGCTGCTGAGGCTGCCCGGGTTCTTCGGGCAGCTTGGGAAGCCAATGACGCGGCGACAGGTGGCAGGATAGATGGGGGGATTGGGAGTGAGCTGGCTGCCTATGCCTGGGGTTGCAGTGGAGGGGGGAGTGTGGGGAGGGGGAGGGATGGAGGAGAGAGTGAGAGGGAGAGGGAAGAGGGTAGAAGTGGGCTTGAGAGTGGAGGGGGAGGTGGAAGAGGGGGAGGAGGAGGAGGGAGGGGTGTGACGTCAGCAGTGTCTCTGAGCGCGGATTTGCTGGCAGTGGCTCAGTTTGTGGATGCCATGTCAGCAGCTGCTGACGTGGCGGCTGGCAGTGCTGCTGAGCTGGAACCCGCTGTTGCCAGCATGGCACGGTAAGCTGGTTTAGTCATGGGGCGGGCGGGATGATATCGTGGTGCGTAGTGGTGGGAAGGTGTGATTGGTGTGTGCAGATGGATACACATGGGGTGCATGGGTGTGCATGGTTGTGCATGGGTGTGTATGGGAGTGTATGGGTGTGCATGGATGTGCATGGATCATGTGAGGGGCTTTCAACATGCCTGTTTAACTCGTTTCCCTTAACAACCTCTCTGCATCCCCCCATCCCCCATCCAGGCAACTTTCCGGCTTGCAGCAGCAGGCAGAGCAGCAGCACATGGAGGTGCTATCGGAGTGGCTGCCTCAGCTGGCACAGCTGCAGGGGCAGGCAAGGCAGCTCGTCTCACGCACTCATGACGCCTCTGACCTGGTGGGTCCATTTAACTGCTTGCTGTGCTGTGGGCCTGCTGTGGGCCTCTTAGTGCTGAACACATGGAACCAGTACCCGAGCCGCAGCTGGCACAGCTGCAGGGGCAGGCAAGGCAGCTCTCCGCACGCACTCAACACGCCTCTGACCTGGTAAGTCCAATCGTCTGCTTGGTGTGCGTCATTTCACCTGGTTGGTGTGCCTTGATGTGCTTTGAACCTGTTAATTCCGCACATGAGGACTTGTAGCTGTTGGAGTGGCTGCCACAGCTGGCACAGCTACAGGGCAATCATGGCCGTCCGTCGGTGGAAGCAGGCGGCCCTTGGGAATATCCCGCGCACTCAAGGAACACACAAGTGGGTCCGTGTGCCCAACTTTCCCCCTTACGTTCCTATTTTGCAGTACTCGCATTGGTGGAAGCTGGCAGCCCTTAAGGATCATCCCGTGTTCTCAAGAAACATAAATTTCTTGTGACCCCTTCCTCCTCTTTCTGATTGTGCAGGTCTCCCATTGGTGGAAGCAGCTGGCCCTTGGGACATCCCCTGTGCTCAAGAAACATACATTTCTCTTGTGCCTCCTTCCTCTTCTTTCTGATCGTGCAGGTCTCCCATTGGTGGAAGCAGCCGGCCCTTGGGATCATCCCGTGGGTGACAGTGGAGGGGAGGAGCATGGAGGAGTGGGCAGTGGCTCTAGAGGCAGTTCAGATGCACAGGGAGGGGTAAATGTGCAATCCCAGGAAGGCAGGGAAAGGCAGCTTCACATAGAAAGGTGGACGCAGAGGGAATGTTATGTGAGAAATTGGAACAGGAGGGGAGGAGTATGGAGAAGCTGGCAGGGGAGCTGGATGCAGCTCAAATGCACAGAGAAGGTTGATGGACGATGAGAGGCGAGATGCTTGAGCAACCTAATGGCTAATCACAGAGGTTGTGTGATTCTTTCCTAGACTGGAGTGAAAGTTCTGGTCAAGATGTCCACGCTGTTCTAAGTCCGCAACACGATATAAGTTGATGTCGTTGATGCGAGGTAATAGCTGTCATTTGTATGGTTATCTGCTAAAATGCTTTCGGAAACGAGAACTGATTGTCAGGTGCCTGCAAACATATGAGACAATGGGAGGCGTGGAGTGGTTAGTCCTGTGATTTGAACGAATCAGTACATGCTGCACTACCGTTTACTAGGCATAGACTGCTCCTAAAGAAGGAAGAAGCCAAAGATAATCCACTCAATATTAATATAAGCATGAGCACCCCAAGGTTGCAGTAAGATGCTAAGAAACATCTTGACAAAAAAGGTTTTAAAATTACAAGTGCATGGTGCCTCAGAAGGAGATGACCACCCCCCCCCCCCAGTATCACTGGTCAATGCTGGTGAGACGACGGCTGTGGAACCGACATCTCCATTTGAGAAATTTCAACCACTGAACGGGAACGATGCGTTTGGCGGTGAATTCTGATTGGAAGCCGTAATCCTCCATGATGCCTGGAGCACTTTCGCAACCAGTGTTCCGAACAGAAAAAATAACCTGGGCGATATTCGCCAACCAGCGGGTGCGGCGCGCTCTGCGAACCAGAAGATCACTTCCCTGTACTTTGGCGCGCTTCCGAAACCACTGAAAACTCTTCCAAGATCGTTCCGAACCGTCTTGTAAAACCACTAACCTCTAATAACGAGAACGCCCGTCCAGCGAACCACTTTCTCCCCTTGACGTTCATCCCTCCACTCCTCCCCCCCCCAACCTACACAACCATCACCTCCCCTCCCCTCCCCTTCCGCTATGCGCCCAACCACACGTTTCCCCCACCCTTCGCCAACTGAAGTTTCAGCGGCCCAGCCCCTCTCACAACAGCTCTCTCGAAGTACAAAAAGCAGCCCCTTTTTCCAAACGAAGCAAGTCGACTTCTTTGAGCTGCATTTCTCCTAGTTTCTTGCTTCCCAAAGAATCTGACACCGCTCAGAAACCATGGCCGCCCTCGCCAACGCTGCCGTGCTCCCCTCCACCTTCGTCGGCCAGAGCGCTGAGCTCGCCGCCAAGGTGAACAATGTCGAGGCCCGCGTGACGATGAGGAAGACCGCCAAGGCTTCCTCCAGCAGCGCCTTCTACGGCCCCGACCGCAACCTGTTCCTGGGTCCCTTCACCTCTCCCCCGTCTTACCTCACCGGCGAGTACCCTGGTGATTATGGCTGGGACACCGCCGGTCTGTCCTCCGACCCCGAGACCTTCGCCAAGAACCGTGAGCTTGAGGTAAGCATGACATTTCATAAATGTCACAATTGAATACATTCTTGCGGGGAGAGGTACACATCGTGCAAAATAGCAACTTTATTATTGGCTCGCACGATCATATTGCAACATCTCACTTTCTGTTTACTATTGTCTCTTGTTACCTTCAGGTCATCCACGCTCGCTGGGCCATGCTCGGCGCGCTCGGCTGCCTCACCCCCGAGCTCCTCGCTGGCAACGGCGTGAACTTCGGCGAGGCCGTGTGGTTCAAGGCCGGCGCTCAGATCTTCTCCGAGGGTGGCCTTGACTACCTCGGCAACCCGAGCCTCATCCACGCGCAGTCCATCCTGGCCATCTGGGCCACCCAGGTCATCCTCATGGGTGCCGTGGAGAGCTACCGCGTGGGTGGCCTCGAGGGCTTCCAAGAGGTTGAGGACCCCCTGTACCCCGGCGGTGCCTTCGACCCCCTGGGTCTGGCCGACGATCCCGATGCTCTTGCCGAGCTGAAGGTGAAGGAGCTGAAGAACGGCCGCCTCGCCATGGTGTCGATGTTTGGGTTCTTTGTTCAAGCTATCATCACCGGCAAGGGTCCCCTTGAGAATCTTTCTGAGCACCTGGCTGACCCCACCGTCAACAACGCCTGGGTGTACGCTGAGATCTTCACCCCATGAACTGGACATTAGCCGTCCCATGAATAAATTCCTGTAATTATTACTATTCTGACGATCAGCATATTCCGGTGTATGCAAAAAATCTGTGTCATGCAATTCATTATGTCATCACCAGTTTACCCTTACCAAAGCGATCTGAGCCCCATAATGCAACCACAGGAAGCATGCAGTGGACTGGCCTCAATACGAGGAAAAAACTTTAGGGAGAGCGTACACTGAACTAAAACAATCAATAAATTTCAACATCCTGTTTCAATTCTGGTGTAAAATCGATGCTCACCTGTAGTGCCGAACTCCAGCGCACAGCAGATGCTATGACGCCCTTTTTCTCGCACGCATTGCAACTTTTTACGAGTGAAGCGTGCTCGTGAAACTTTCCATCCACTCCTCTCACGGCTAGCACGGACTACTACACGGTGAAGCAAAAGCAAACAGAGACTACACACACGCCGCTGCTTTAGGAGCAGCGGGAATGTAGATTCAGCATTGTACAGGTGATAGAAATTACATCAGCATGGCAACAGCAACTATCCGCACCAGTAATCAAGTTCATACATTTCATTGCCGAGCACAATGAAGGAATTACACAATGATAGGGACCCGACTAGGATTCGGTTCATGCCTGACTCTTTTCATAAACAGTCACTGGTCTGTCCAAGTGGGACGCGACAGCAGGTTTGATCGACGAAAGAAATGGTCACGAGAGAATTGTAATATCATCTTTTTAAGTAATGTACAGATTTTTTATTTCATGGAAAATTGGAGACTTAAGCTCCGGGGGTGAAGTTGGTGGCATAGGCCCACGCATTGTTAACGGTGGGGTCAGCCAGGTGGTCAGACAGGTTCTCCAGGGGGCCCTTGCCGGTCACGATGGCCTGGACGAAGAAGCCGAACATCGACACCATGGCGAGGCGGCCGTTCTTCAGCTCCTTCACCTTCAGCTCGGCAAGAGCCTCGGGATCGTCGGCCAGACCCAGGGGGTCGAAGGCACCGCCGGGGTACAGGGGGTCCTCAACCTCTTGGAAGCCCTCGAGGCCACCCACGCGGTAGCTCTCCACGGCACCCATGAGGATGACCTGGGTGGCCCAGATGGCCAGGATGGACTGCGCGTGGATCAGGCTGGGGTTGCCCAGGTAGTCAAGGCCGCCCTCCGAGAAGATCTGAGCGCCGGCCTTGAACCACACGGCCTCGCCGAAGTTCACGCCGTTGCCGGCGAGAAGCTCGGGGGTCAGGCAGCCGAGCGCGCCGAGCAGAGCCCAGCGAGCGTGGATCACCTCCAGCTCGCGGTTCTTGGCGAAGGTCTCGGGGTCAGCAGACAGACCCGCGGTGTCCCAGCCGTAGTCGCCGGGGTACTCGCCGGTCAGGTAGGACGGAGGGGAGGTGTATGGGCCCAGGAACAGGTTTCGGTCGGGGCCGTAGAACGCGCTGCTGGAGGAAGCCTTGGCGGTTTTCCTCATGGTGACGCGGGCCTCGACATTGTTCACCTTGGCGGCGAGCTCAGCGCTCTGGCCGACGAAGGTGGAGGGGAGCACGGCAGTATTGGCGAGGGCGGCCATTTTGACTGGCTGTTGATGAGTCGAAAGTTGTGTGTGTTGATCGGGGCTGCTGAGCTTGGGAGAGATTGGAATGCGGAAAGTATTTATCCTTCAATGCTGGAGTCGCGGGTGGGGGAGCTCAGGCAGCGCAACTGATGTTCACCCTTACAGGGCGTTCAGAACCGAATTGAAACCAGCAGAACCTCGTGGTTCACTGAGGTCCTTCCCTCACGAAACGTCAATTTGGCGAACGGCGTGGTCCACTAGGAGGGTGACACACACTGAGGGTCAGGGCGGGTCAGGAAGCTTTGGATTGGTTGTAACGGATGCTGATCCTTTTTGTGACCAATGGAGCATGCCGAAAATGATTGGAGAATGCCGTTCCGCTGTTATGGATTGTTGAGAATCCTGCGTGTAATTTCAGAGTGGAGGGGAACCTCGATTCTGAATTTCTCACAATTACGACTGTGCATTGGCTTCATGCTTATTTCATCTCTTCAAATGCACATAATTAATGATAGAGTAATTAAATGATATTTTATATATAATCCTGTTTTTTTTTTTAATTTTTGCTGTATCAGTCAAGTTTGTTTTGTTGATGCTGAGCCTCTGGTTCTTGTAGTCCATTGGAAAATGCCAGCCCTAAAGTTCGTCATATTCATTCATACAATAACGAGGAATCTAGTAACCGCTGCAATTGCAGGAGCGGGACAGATCGGCTCACTGCAATTCTTCCACGATTGCTCCGCTGAACCTCCATTCTTTTCACGTTATTCGTTTCATAATAAATTCCTAGTTGGTCGGCTCCGCCAGTACTGTATCTTACCGAGTTTACCAACCAGGCATCCAGCTTTTGAGCTATGCATTTGAGGTGATATATATCCGTTCCGCCATGCCTGAACCGGAGAGTATTGCGGAACCGGAGGGTTCAGACAGGGGCCGTTCAGCAGGAGGAAATTCAGCGGGAGTTGCGGGGAGTGCTGAAATGGGGGGTCCGCCGTCGGGTGTGGGAGGATCGACGGAACATGCGCACGCGCTCCCTGCCGCGGCGGAAGTCGCGGATCCACGTGGTGCAGTGTTGCCAGATGCGGGCGAGGGTGACGGCGCCACGTGTACGAAACTGGACACGGAGGAGGAGATGAAATCTCTTTCCCGCGTGATCGCTGCTTATATGAAGTAAGTGTTTCTGTGCTTGTAGCGGTGCAGTAATAACGGATACAGGAGAGGATGGAAAGCTGGACACGGAGGAGGAGATGAAGTAAGTGATTTTGTGACTGTTGCAATAACGGATACAGGAGAAGATGGGATAGTGGACGCGAAGGAAGAGATGAAATCGCTCACACATGAGATCACACACGACTCCATTTTTAACGACTTTATAACTTGGCTTTATTATGTACATTTATCAATCAATATAAAGTCAAGTAATCGCTTGGATTCGGATTCAGTCATGCGAATAAGTGGGGGTCCAGAGGGTACAGAGTTGAATGCTGCTGGATGGATGGTTCAACGGTGGGAGCGAGCCTATGCTGGATTGTCTGTCAAACCTGCTTCATTATCTTTCCTCCCTCGCAGCTACCCCTTTGCTGCCGAGTGGACAGTGCAGCGGTGGGAGCGAGCTTATGCCAGGCTGCCGCCACGTCAGCAGGTGGGGGATTCCATTGATGCCTCTCTTTCCCATTCCGTCTTATGCTGTGTTTCTTCTTATGCTGTGTTTCTTCTCATTCGCTCTTCCTCCCCATCCTCTCCCCTCTTCTCACTCCCCCATCACACCGCCCCTCACACTCTTTGCCCATTTTTCATGCATTACTCACCCCGCCTTACTCTCTTGAAAAAAGGAGAGTTTTGAGACGTCTCAAAACTCTTTGCCCATAGTTTCATGCATTACTCACCCCGCCTTACTCTCTTCTTGAAGGTAATTCACCCTGTGCCACTATTCGCATGCGTGTTGTTCTGCAGGCTCTGCTGTCTCACCTGCCGACCAAATATGCCTCCATTCGCATGTGAGTCGATTGAACTTCTGTTCTGCCCTATGGGTAGGGGGGATAGGGGGGATGAGGCTGCTATGGATAGGGGGGATGAGGGACAGGCACATTGGGGCTCTGCTGCCACACCTGCCAGCCAAGTATGCCTCCATTCGCATGTGAGTGGATTGAACTGTTGTTCTGCCCAGCCCAGTAAAGGCGGTGCAGTAAAGGGAATGCTATGGGTAGGAGAAAGGGGGAGAGGCACGTTGGGGCTCTGCTGCCACACCTGCCAGCCAAGTATGCCTCCATTCGCATGTGAGTGAATCGAACTCCAGTGTGGTTTGAGTACCGCGTAATTCCCATGTCTCCCCAGTACCACATGTTTCAACTCTTTTTCCCCCATCCCATCCCCATGGATGTGTGTTACATGCCATTCTTAGCCCCTGCATCCCTCCTTACCTCGCCTCCCCACTCCCTCCCTCCCTCCTCCCCTCACCGCCAGGCACATAGCACACAATGCCCGCTTCCTCACGGAAATGCTGCAAGCATTTGAGCCACGCTTTGTCAACTGTGCTCCCTTTTCATCTCTCCTTAGCCCCCTCCCTCCACCCCTCCCCCTCCACCCCTCCCCCTCCACCCCTCCCCCTCCATCCCTCCCCCTCTATCCCTCCCCCTCCAGGCGCATTGCACACAATGCCCGCTTCCTCACGGAAATGCTGCAAGCACCTGAGTCAAACCTTCAACATAACCATTCACACGCACATGCAAGTTCTCATTTCTACGTTTCTCCCCCCCCCTCCCTCCAGGCGCATTGCCCACAATGCCCGCTTCCTCACGGAAATGCTGCAAGCATTCAAACCTCTGTTTCGTTGACTGTGCTCCCTTTTCATCCCTCCTCACTCCTGTTCGCCCCTCCTTACCACCTCCCTCCAGGCGCATTGCCCACAATGCCCGCTTCCTCACGGAAATGCTGCAAGCGTTTGAGCCGCCCTTCCCTCCCACTCAGTCTTCCATGGGTCATGATGGCAATGCATGTCAACATAACCATGCCCATTCCCATGACCACGCCCATGCCCATGCCCATGACTATGCCCATGACCATGCCCATGACCATTCCCATGCCCATGCCCATGCTCAATCTCATTATGACCATCACCATAGTAACCAACAGCAACAGCAGCAGCAGAACCAGCAGCAGCAGCAGCAGCAGCAGCAGCAGCAGCAGCAGCAGCAGCAGCAGCAGCAGCAGCAGCAGCAGCAGCAGCAGCAGCAGCAGCAGCAGCAGCAGCAGCAGCAGCAGCAGCAGCAGCAGCAGCAGCAAGCAGAACCAGCAGGACCAGCAGCAGCCACATAAGGAAGAGTTATCACCCAAAATTCTCAAAACTGCTCCTGAAACTTCTTCAACTGCCTGGAACCTTCCTGTGATGGATGAACCTATGGGACAAGGTGAACGACAGGAATTTCTCAAGAGCGAAGAGGAGAGAGGAGGAAAGGGGAACCCAGCAGCAGCAACCCATCATGTTCCAAGCGAACTTTCCCCAACTCCAGATGTAACGCCAGATGTAACGCCAGATGTAACGCCAGATGTAACGCCAGATGTAACCCCTGTGGCAGTTTCAGCTCAACAACACCTCCTGTCATCATTTGCCAATGTGCCTCGAGTGTACCCCCCTCCCTGGTTCCCCTTGCCTCGGGATCTCCCAGACGTGCCTCCTGCTGACGTGGACAAGGTTCGGTGCGTGCTTCGGAACGTGGTTCGGGACTGGGCGGCGGAGGGGGCAGTGGAGCGTGAACAGTGCTATGCTCCCATCTTGAGGGAGCTTCGTAGGAAGTTTCCTGGGCTGAGGAAACCAGAAAGAGACAGCAGCCAAGGGCAGCAAGCATTTTCAGAGCAGAATCAGCAGCAGGAGGAGCAGCAGCATCAACAGCAGGAGGAACAGGAGCAGCAGCAGCAGCAGCAGCAGTGGGAAGCACAAGCAGGACGCTTTGCCTGCTTCTCATTCCCACCCCCCCACCTGCCTGGTTCCAGGAGCAGGCTTAGGGAGGCTTGCTCTAGAAATCTCTCGCCTGGGATTTGAAACCCAAGGGAACGATTTTTCTTACTACATTCTCATCTGCTCGGGCTTTCTCCTCAATTACCCGGAATTTCCTGGGCAGTTCTGCATCTTCCCCTGGATCCTCAGCAGCTCGAATAACCTGACGGACGAGGATCAGCTTCGGCCCGTGCTTGTCCCAGACCTGGTGCCGAGCCTAGCGGGGATCACCGATGGATTCTCCATGTGCGCGGGCGATTTTGTGGAGGTTTACAGCCATCCGGAGCAGAGAGGTAGGCTTGGGGACATCCGAAGCAGAGAGGTAGGCTTGGGGGCATCCGAAGCTGAAAGGTAGGCTTGAAACCAGGCAAGGGTGTAGGTTTGGCACCATGCGAAGGGGGGAGCCATCCAGGGCAGAGAGTTAAGCTAGGAACCATGCGAAGCAAAGAGGTAGGCTTGGAGCCATCCAGTTGAGAGGTGTAACTTGGATCGCCAACAGCAACGGCCTTGGCCAGGTGACATGGTAAGTACCAGTGAGTGAATTTACACGTTTGCTTTCCCCCTGTGTTGCCTTGCCCCCCAGTTTTGTCCCCCGATCGTACATCCCATCTTCATTCCACCTTAGCTTGCTCCTGAATCCTGCCACAGATCTTTCCTCCCGTTCTTGCCTTCCCATACACTACCAATGCCCCATACACTACCAATGCCCCATACACTACCAATGCCCCATACACTACCAATGCCCCATACACTACCAATCCCCCATACACTACCAATGCCCCATACATTACCAATGACCCATACACTACCAATGCCCCATACACTACCAATGACCCATACACTACCAATGCCCCATTCACTACCAATGCCCCATTCACTACCAATGCCCCATACTCCCCTTTCTCTTCCTCTTACCATCTCTGCTCTCCGTGGAACCACCACAGGTGCATGGGACAGTGTAGCAACGTGCTTCTTTATTGATACAGCGCACAACATTGTAACCTACATCGAGATTCTTTATAAGCTGCTTCGGCCGGGCGGAGTTTGGGTGAATCTTGGCCCGCTACTGTACCACTTTGCTGATACAGTAGCCCCTGATGGGTCGGACGAATTATCTATAGAGTTAAGCGCAGCAGATGTGAAGAGAATAGCGTTACAGTGCGGGTTTAGACTAGAACATGAGGAAACGGTTACAGCAAACTACACTTCAAACCCTAGATCTATGATGAAAACAGAGTACACTTGTGTATTGTGTACTATGGTGAAGTAGCTGTAATGAGATTATTAGATCACTATGTGCACTTCATGGTACTGATGTCGGGTGCGCTACGGCATCCCTCAATTGATTCAAGCCTACCTAAGCTTCAATGCCATTCATCAGTTAGTATTTCCTGGTCACTGGTCTGTATGAAAATGTTGTAATCCAACGTGCTCTAGGGTTTATCCACTTCTCAAGACCACAGCATGTACCATTCCAACCCCAGCCCACCTATTGTTTACAGGTTCTGTTTGAGCTGGCCTGATCTTTGTCTTACCAGTAGTTCTCTCCATAGAAAAAAGTTGAAACAAATTCAAAGAATGTTCAGTCTTTACATTATGTACAGGAGACTGGCCTACAGATTTCACCAAAAAATCCTACTGTCTACAGTAAACTATGCATGCCACGCACCGACTACAGGAATTGCTACAGTCAACAGTCATTAGCATCACATCAACAAGAGTCACGTCAGGAGATCAGTACCAGCACAGCAACAGAAGCACCACCACCACCAATCACTACCCATCGGAGTGGAAGCAGTCAGAGCAGAATGGGCAGTAGCAACTGAGTAGCAGCAGCAGCAGGATGAGGGGGAGAAGCAAGCGATCAACCTCACCCCAGCACCTCGTTGCTGCAAAAATGCTCAAGCCAGCAGCTGAGCCTCAATCTCTCGAACAAAACTACTATCGTCAAAACTGAACCCCTCAGGTTCACACCCGGAACCATCCTCACCACCATGACCATCACCAGCAGCATCAGCATCAACATCTGAATCACAATCTGCCCCATCATCCGCATCAGAGCTCCCCACAGCTGCTGACTCTCCAACCCCCTCCTCTTCCTCATCCTCATGCCCCTCATCCTCCTCCTCCTCCTCCCTCCATGCATGTGAAACGGAGTCCTTCCCAGAAGCTTCTCCAGTTGCCACGTCAGCCTCCTCCTCCCCTTCCTCACCTCCTCCTTCCGACTCCTCGACTGCAGCATACTCAAGCCCCAGATCAATCGAATCACAGCCGTTCATCCATGCAGATGGCACATCCTGCAGCTGTCCCCCTTTCTTCCCTTTCCACCCCTCTTCCTCCTCCTGCTGCTGCTGCTTCTTAACCTGTGTCTCCCCCTCCTCTGCAGCTCTGACACCGCTCTCCACCACTCTGGACCACGGACTGTACACAGAAGGGCCAGCAGTGGAGCTCTCATGTGAATCCGCTCGCACCAGCACCTGCAGTCCCTCATCCTCGCTAAAAGCCTCCTCCATATAGTCCTTAAGATCGTCTTTCTTTTCCACCCCCTCCTCTTCTCCTGCCCCTTCCAACTCCTCCAGCACCCAACTGGGTAAAACACCCCAGTGTGTTGAAACACCACCCTGGGGTAAAACACCCTCGCTGGGTAAATCACCCTCGTGGATGCGCGGAGGAGACGCCTTCAGCAGCCAATCCAAGGGACCCGTTCCATCCTCCCCTTCCCCCGCGTTCCCACCATCTTCCTCCTCCCCTTCCCCTTTCCCCGCTTCCCCCGTTCCCCCTACCGTTTCAAGCCACTCCTTCATCGCACGTTTTGTGCTGCTAGAAACCTGCCACGTGTCCTCCAGCGAGCACAGCTCAGCGATCCCCGTCCCTGGAGCCGCCACGTCAGCAGGTGATCCCGTGCCAGGAGCACACGCGTCCGCCAATCCCTGCGCCGCCTGGAGACCCGCCACGTCAGCGCCTATCTGGCGCTCCGGCGTGTGATACGGCGTCATGTGCGGCGTGTGATACGGCGTCGCAGAGCCATCAAGCGCTACAGCCGGCACCTCAGCTACAGCGTCTGCTGCAGCCGGCAACTCCGCTACAGCCGTCGCGTGGGCCCAGCCCGCGAGCAATCCCGCTGCAAGGCTTCCCGACACGAGGCTCGTCTCTGCATCCGCAGCACCTGTCGTTGCACCAGCAGGATCATTCTCCTTCTCTTCCGCTACGATCCTCTCCGCGTCACGCTTCGTCTCCTTCACTTGTGGAGTCTCGACCTCTGCCCGCGATGCATCGACTGCCCGTGAATCTGCCCGTTGTGCTTCCTTGCCCGTCCGCAGCCGCTTGCCTGCCCGCAGCACTTCCCACGTGTCGCTTTCCTGGAGTCCTGATTCCCGTGGCTCCTCAACCTCCTCCGCGACTCGCGGAAGCCGATTAAAGCGGTCGTACGGTGCCGCGACAGTCCAATCACGAAAGCCAGAGTCCAAACGCGGCCCCGACGGCGAGAATTTGTCGGAGCGCGCAGCACACTTTTCCAACCAGACGGCAGCGCCGCCAGCGCCGGCGGAATTAGACGGGCCGTCGAATCGCGGCTGACGGAAGGAGAACGGGAATCCGCGAGATGCGGACACGTCGTCAGACGGAAAAACGAGAGTCGCCGCTGCCGTCGCTTCCGCCGCGTCAGCCGCTGCGACAACGTCTGCTCGCGAGTACTGCGCTATCAGATCGTTGATATGCGCCGATGAGTCGATTCGCGGCACGTCCACCGCATCCGCGTTATAGTCTTCCCCAGCATCATCTCCCGCGCCTGCTGCAGCCGCCGTCGCGAAAAGTCCGCCGTCCGCGTTATAATCTGCCGGATAAACCGAGTACGTCAGTCCGTGATTCCATAACGGATCAGCGAACCGCTCCTCGTACAAAACCGGCGAGTCGGCCAAAGCGCCCGTTAAGGACCCTCCTAGTAAAGAGCCTGCTAGAAGTCCCGAGTTCGACTCCCACACAGGACTCACCACACCGGAGGGACCCGACGGGAAGGCCACGTCAGCTTCCGCGGCTGCCGCAGGCAGGAGCTCCGGAAAAGCCGATTTCTGAGTCGAGTCAAGAAAAACCGCACCGTGAAGCCGAGCCTGCTGTGCAGCACCCGCAGAGGCGACGTAACCGCCGTTACTCTTGCCGTTCATCTTGCAACTGGATCGCTGTTCCTTATGCTGCGCAAGCTCTGAAAGCCCGTCCTGCCTCTCGTCTCTCCGGCGTTTCAACGAACCGGAAGCTAGGTCTGCAAAAGGCATCACTGGCGACTGCGTATTAGGCTGATATGGTGCGAATCTGAGCTCTGAGCTCGCGTCTATCCAGTGTCGCGCTAAGCCTGCTGCACCACGCGCTTCTTCCGAGGATAACCAAGACATCGTCGCAGCAGGAGAGGATTCTGGAATTGAAGTTAACTGAGACTGACACACTCGTCCCGCGGCCGACGCGGGAGTTGCTGCAAACTGATCGCAAACGCGGCGCGCACTTGCAGCGTCAACGTCTACTGCTGACGAGTTCTTTGCAGGCCGATGGCTGGTCCTTGCTGGCACTGACGTGGCAAACCCGTTTCTACAGGCGGGGGCTTCGGAGACGCGAGGAAGAGGATGAGAAGCGTCGCCCGTCCTGTCGGGGCAAACGCGAACCGTACGTGTGATTGTCCGAGGCTTCTGATGAGAGGTGTCAAGAGTGACTGTCCGAGGGTGTGACTGAGACGCGTTGGATCCGACGAACGTCATGCTCGAAGTTAAAACGAAGTTACAGCCGTTAGATGCTCAAAGCGAAGAAAGAGATCGTGAGAACCAGAATAGGTAGCCTAGGCGAGACTAGACAGGTCACGAGATACTACTACTAGGTGAAGTCTACTAAGGTTCTGTTGATCAACGCGCGCGAGGTTTACAGGTGTCAGAAGAATTTCGACGAGGCCAAGAAATAAGCTGTCGATAAATCTCGAACGGTGACTTCTCGATAGGGCGTACGCTAAACAAGGCGTCGAAATTGTCAAACTGCGAAGCGTGTGAAAACAAACAGCTAATTAGAAAAGTCCAAAGAGCCAGAGCAGGGTCAAATACTACTCTCGCGATCGCGATGAGACGACGATGATTGTTGTGATGTTTTCGGATCGGGCCTGGGAGAAGACGAGACAAGCTTTTGACTTGACGGAAGAACAGTCGGAGTGAGTGGAATGAAGAACAGTGGAACCGCTTTGGCTGGTCGAACGGCCTGTCTGGAGAAGTGTGATGTGGAATGGAAACTCTGAAGTTGGGTTTGACATAGGGACTAGCAGGAATAAATCACGGTCAGGTATGGTGCGTTACGGTGATAGACGGTAGCGGCCAAGAACCGTGCTGAAGAGTGTGGAACCCAACGTAACCGTGTCGACGCGCGGCGCAGGATAACCCCTGAGTGAGGTGAGGTGACGTGTGAGAAGAAGCCCTGCACTGATGGGAGGGGCACACGTGACGTGTTTGGTTGGTGCGGCGGTCAGGTTGGTTCGCGGAACAGATCGACAAACCACTGGAACCCTCGAGGGATTTCCAAGTGGCTGCTGCCGTGCTGTCGCAGGCGTGAAAGGCGGTGAGGCGGCTCGTCGGCGATTGGCCCAGTCTGATCACCCAACCAAGCAACGTACGTCAGAAGCCAGAGCTGACTGGCTGAGGTGAATTTCGTGTGGTTGCCTTGAAGTGAAATTCGTGGCTGTGTCACGCCGCTACTCACGGTTTGCGGGTAGGGTGAGAAATCTTGAGCTGAGCTCCCTAGACCGACAGACACATCACATTTCCCGAGGCGCGATGTTGATTTGAAAGCGTTTTGATGATTTCCACAAGGTCAAGTGGGTGCAGTCGCAAGATGGCCATCATGCGACGGGGAAACGGTTGAAGTGAGTCCTGCCGTTTCTTGTTGATGGAACACGTCACTGCAACGTTTTGATTAGCCGTGTGCAGGAATTTGGGCCTCGTCACTTGCCCTCCGGGCACAATTTTAAGTTACATCAAAACTTTTAAAAAGTTCTAGGTATGAGCCCTAGAATGTTCCGTGACCCAGATTGTTTGGCGCCAAACAACCACGCTTCCGCATGACCTGGACCTCGCTGTCGTGTGTCGCACGTTTCTCTCAATTGCACCCCGAAAAGGTTCATTCGACTCGTCCCTGTCAGACTCTGGCTTTTTGACAAGGTGCCAGCGCGGCAACAGCGCCAAAAGTGAGCATAACTCGATAATAGCAACTTCTCGCGGTAACACATTTCAAGGCGCAAGAGGTAATACACTTCTATGGGATCAATGAAAGGATGAGAGAGATACATCAAGGTGCGGCTGAATGCTCAATGGGGCAGACACCTTGAGACAGTCAGGGTTGGGTTCAGAGAGAAATTGTTATAAGAAATGACGCATATTCTAGAACATAGAGAAACTACCGTACTTTCGACAATATCACAATAGAAACAGTCACCACCCCATATCCACACAATGCTCCGCTCTTCCCTGCATTGTAAGAAATGAGATTATGGGGTGCCTTGGAATGTTCTAAAAGGTAACCTCATAATGCTCATTCCAAGATAATGCTTCCCTAAACACAATTACAGCTGCCACTGAGGTGCCTTCTCTCTCTCCACCCCTCCCTGCACTCCCCTGCTGCTCCTTCGCGCCATCCCTCCTCTTCCCCCAGCCCTTCCCACCACCCCCTTCCTCCCCTCCCCTCCCCGCAGCTCCCCCCTCCTCTCCGCCTCCACTGCCTCTCGCACCACCGTCAGCAAGTCCTCTATGCCCTCCCCCTCACTGATGAAATTAAGAGACGAGGGGGGTGGAGGGTTATGAGAAGAGAACACACACAGGGAGAGCAAATCATCCCACTGCCTTTCGCACCATCGTCAGCAGCTCCGCTTTGCCCTCCCCCTCACTGGTCAAATTGAGAGACATGGGATTGGAGGGGAGATGGGGGTGGGTGAGAAGAGCGCGCAGAAGGGGTATTGGGGAGGTTGACAAGGGGCGCCATAGTCACACCGCCATCACTGCCTGTCCCCATCAACCCCATCAGTGATGGCGGCTCTTGCATGCAAAAGCCGACTCACCGTGTGCTGATGTACACAATGGCAATGGGTGGACCCAGTCCTTCCAATGCTGATGCATAATCATCATCATGGGCATCAGCACTATCAGCTCCACCATCCATAGCCACATCGCCATCGCCCCCATCACTGCATGCAAGAGCCGACTCACCGTGCGCTGATGTGCACAATAGCACTGGGCGGATCCAACCGCTCAGTTGCTGATGCTTCAGCATCAGCACCACCACCATCCATACTCACATCACCATCACTGTCCATGACTCACCGTGCGCTGATGTGCACAATGGCAATGGGAGGTTCCAATCGTTCACTTGGCGATGCTTCGACATCAGCACCACCATTCATTGTAACATTCACGTCTGATTCAGCATCGGCAACAGCACTGCCTCTTGAATCCTCCCAGTCATCGTCCAGTCGGCTCAATGAACCCTCCTCAGTGTAGGCGCGAGGAGGGGAAGAAGAGGGAGAGGAGGGGTAGGAGGTATTTTTGCTGGTGATGCTGGCGTCAGCTTGTTGGCTTGCTGATGTCAGCTGAGCGATCTGACTTGTTAGGTCCGGAATGCGCGCACGAACCTGAAAGGAGGTTTGGAAGGAAGAGAGGACGAACGGAACGATTGGAAGCATGAAAGCAACGGCATGCAACCTGCCATGACATGATGCTATGGTATTCTTAGGTATGGTATTTGGTACTTGGATTTTAAAAGTCTGAAGACGTGATGCTATGGTATTCTTTGGTATGGTATTTGGAATTTGGATTTAGAAAGTCTGAAGACATGATGCTTTGGTATTCTTTCGTATTAGACACACGAGCATTCGTCATTTTGGGTGCTCGTTTGTTAGACATACATCCCGCGTTCGGGTGGGTCAATCTTGTTGAGCACGAGAACGTGAGGGCGTTGGGATGGCCAATGGGAGAACCCACTGTTTGACGAGTGACAGGGAAGGTCTCAGGGGAAAACCCACCTCGGGTAGGTCAATCTTGTTGAGCACGAGAACGTGAGGGCGTTGGGATGGCCAATGGGAGAACCCACTGTTTGACGAGTGACAGGGAAGGTCTCAGGGGAAAACCCACCTCGGGTAGGTCAATCTTGTTGAGCACGAGAATGTGTGGGCGGGACGTGTACTCTGGGTTATACATTCTTAGCTCCTGAGAAACAGAGCCAGGAGGAAACCGGCATCAGTTGGGAAAGACAAAGGCTGGGAATCTGAGAAAGTGGGAGTGGGAAGTGTACTGTGGGTTGTACATCCTTAGCTCCTGTGGGAAGAGCGACAGGAAGAAGTTAGTATTGGAGAGAAATGGGAGGAGAAATCAAGCATGAGGATATGGGAGCGGGACATGCACTCAGAGTACTCTGTCCCATACCCAGAGTACTCTGGGCTATACGTTCTTAGCTTTTGACAAGCAGAGACGGGAGGAAATTGGTATTGGAAAACACGGGTTTGGGAAACAACGAAGTTGCGAACAGGGTCAGGCACACACGCATCAAGCACGTGCAGCAACGCAGTTGGAACTGGCTGCTCATTGCCACGATGACCATTCAAACCATTCCTCACCTCTCTCAACACAATAAAGTTGTGAGCAGTATCAGGTGCAGACGCATAGAGCACGTGCAGCAGCACTCGAGTGTGGCTAGTAACCAGCAGCAGCCTGGAGAGTGACTGGCCTACTCACAACCGTTCCCATGCGCCCATCACCCTACCTCAGTTCACCTCATCTCGTCTCACCTCTCTCAACACCATGTAGTCGTGTATGGGACGAGGAGCAGATGCACCGAGCACATGCAGCAGCAGCACTCAAGGCACCACTTGTAGCAGCCCTTTCTACTAAATCAGTCACCTCAACGCACCTCACTGCACCACTTGTAGCAGCCCTTTCTACTAAATCAGAACCACTCGAGAGAGTGCCTAATCATTACCATTCAAACCTTTCCTCACCTCTCTCAACACCACGTAGTCATGAATAGGATCAGGAGCAGATGCATCGAGCACATGCAGCAACACCCGGGTGCGGCGCAGGTGACGCAGGAACATGCGACCCAGGCCCTGGAAATAATGAGGGGGGAGCGGGGGTGGAGCAGGGGAGGGACAAGGAAGGGTAAAGCAGAAAAGGGAGGTTGGGAAGATGCATCGAGCACGTGCAGCAGCACGCGGGTGTGGCGCAGGAACATGCGACCCAGGCCCTGATAAAAAGGGGGAAGCGAACGGCAGGGAGAAGGGGGGTTGAAGTGAAGCAGAGAAAGGTAGTTGGGGAAAGGAATCGAGCACGTGCAGCAGCACGCGGGTGTGGCGCAGGTGACGCGGGAACATGCGACCCAGGCCCTGATCTGGGAGGAGGCAGGGACTAGGGAGATTGGGGGAGGGAGGTTGCATGTGCAGCAGCACGCGGGTGCGGCGCAAGTGGCGAAGAAACATGCGACCCAGACCCTGGTGAGATTCGGGGGAGAGGGGGGGGGGGGGACGTGGGGGATGAAGGAGAGGATGTGAGGGAGAAGGGAGGTCAGGGTTGCAGCAGCACTCGAGTGCAGCGCAGGTCCGCCACATGCGCCCCTTCGATTCGATCAGCCCTGGCAGGTCCGCCAGGGTAGGTCCGTCGCCAAACCTTCCAACATACATGCTCTATCCATATCCCAATCACCTCCCCCTCAGTACCCACCTTCCCCACATGCGCCCCTTCGATCAGCCCTGGCAGATCCGCCAGGGTAGGCCCGTCGCCGAACCCGCCATCCGGACCAGCAGGATCGGCAGGCATGCGGCCCAGGTTAGGCATGAGGGTCGTGAACGGGTAGTCTGCTATTTCCGGCCGCGCTGCTGTTACTGCTGCTAGCAGGGACGATTTTCCTGCATTGGGGAATCCCTGATGCAGGTATGAGTGGGCAAACAGGGGGGTGGGGGGGAGACAGCAGCAGCAGCATGAGGGTCGTGAACGGGTAGTCTGCTATTTCCGGCCGCGCTGCTGTTACTGCCGCCAATAGGGACGACTTCCCTGCATTGGGGAAGCCCTGTTGTGGGTATAAGTGGGCAGATAGGGGGTTGCAGAAGATAGCAGCAGCAGCATGAGGGTTGTGAATGGGTAGTCGGCTATTTCTGGCCGAGCTGCGGTTACCGCTGCAAGAAATGACGACTTCCCCACATTGGGTAAGCCCTGAAAGGAAGGGAGAGGGATCGAGAGTGGTAAGTATGGCATGCGGCCCAGGTTCGGCATGAGGGTCGTGAATGGGCAATCAGCTATCTCCGGCCGTGCTGCTGTTACGGCTGCTAGCAGGGACGATTTTCCCGCATTGGGGAAGCCCTGACAGGAGGAAGGAGGAGCGGGGAGTGTGCGGAGGGGTTGGCAAAGGGTTGGTTGGGGGGGCGGAAATAGCAGCAGCAACATGAGGATTGTGAATGGGTAGTCGGTTATTTCAGGCCGCGCTGTGGTTACCGCTGCTAGCAGGGACGATTTTCCTGCATTTGGAAAGCCCTGACAGGAGAGGGACGGAGGAAGGAGGAGTGGTGTGAAGGGGTGGAGTGGAGTTGGCAAAGAGAGAAAGATAGCAGCAGCAGCATGAGGGTCGAGAACAGGTAGCCTGCTATGTCCAACAGCACTGCGATTACCGCTGCCAGTAACGACAATTTCCCTGCATTGGGAAACCCCTGATAATGGAAGGGATTGAGCAGACAAGTGCACAGGGGGAGTGGGGGGTTTGACAACAGCATGAGGGCGTAAATTGGCAGGTAGAGGCGAGGGTGGAGGAGACAGCATCAGCAGCATGGAGGTCGTGAATGGGTAGTCTGCTGTTGCTGTTTCCGGCCGTGCTGCTGTTACTGCTGCTAGCAACGACCACTCGCAGCGTCAGCTCCAACGCTACCTCCTCTACTTGCTCTTCTTATCCTCTTTCTAACCAACCACACCCTTTCCGCTTCTCACCCCGCCCCCTTCTCACCACGAGCCGCACTCCCCTCTCGTAGTCCCCGCCTCCAATCCCCTGCACTCACACAAAGCCACACATCAGCCCCCACTCGCAGCGTCAGCTCCAACACTGCCTCCTCGCCCCCCCCCTCCCACCTCGTTCCTTATGCCCCTCCTTCACATCCTCCCGACTAGTCTACTTCTCCCTTCAAGCACTCACCACGAGCCCCACATCGGCCACCACTCGCAGCGTCAGCTCCAATGCTGCCTCCTCAGTGACCTCCCCCCCCCTCTTCGCGTTTTCTCTCCTCTCCCCTGCCCTCCCTCCCCCCCCCCCTTCTCACCACGAGCCCCACATCGGCCACCACTCGCAGCGTCAGCTCCAATGCTACCTCCTCGAACTTTCTTTCCCCACTTGATTACTCCTCCCCGATCGCCCCATTAGTCAACCCCCCCTCTCATACCATATTCACTCACCACAAGTCCCACATCGGCCACCACTCGCAGCGTCAGCTCCAGAGCTACCTCCTCAGTGCCCCCCCCCCCAACCACCCGTTTTCGCCTCTCCCCTGCCCTCCCTTCCCCCCCTGCCCTCACCACGAGCCCCACATCAGCCACCACTCGTAGCGTCAGCTCTAATGCTGCCTCCTCGCCTGCTCCTCGTCCCCCGTCCTTTCACATTCACCCCACCAATCCCCCCTCTTGTTGTTGTCCCCTGCACTCACCACGAGTCCCACGTCAGCCACCACTCGCAGCGTCAGCTCCAGTGCCACCTCCTCGCCTTGCAACCCGTATGTCAGTTGCTGTGAGTGTGTGGGGTGGGGAGGGAGACGTGTGCGAGGGTGTGTGTGAGTCACGTGACGTCTTGGCAGGTTGCGTGTTTTGCCTCCTTGCAAGCTACAACCACCACTCGCAGCGTCAGCTCCAGTGCTGCCTCCTCGCCTTGCAAGCCATACGTCAGTTGCTGTGGGTGTGTGGGGGATGGAAGAAAACGGGGGGAAGATGGGGGGATTTGATGCTTGTGTAAGGCTTGTTTAGAAAACAGGAAGCACGATACCGTATCCTCTGAATGGGGATGCGGGAAAGGGTGGACGGCTGTGGTGCCTGCCGGTGCACTCATCACTGTAACCCGTGCCGATACATTCACAGGGCAGGGCGGCAGCATGCAAGCCTGGATACAGGCTGGGTGGTAAGGTAAGCATGCAACCAGCATCAACTTCATCCTTACCTTACCACCCAGCCCCCCTCTCCCCACCTCACACTCACCTTATCCTCTGGTGCACTCATCACCGTGCTGCGCTGCCTGCTGGTGCCTTCACATGGCCTTGTTTGAATTGAACCACAAAAATTATGACGGCCCTTCAATCCCCTACAAAAACCTCATGTCATCTTAATCACTCGCCTTCTCCTCTGGTGCACTCATCACCGTGGTCCCTGCTGGTGCCTTCACAGGGCCGTGCTCACCCACCCACCTCACCGTATCCTCCCCTTTCCACTCACCTTGTCTTCTGGTGCCCTCATCACTTTGCCCCCTGCTGGTGCCTTCACAGGTTGCTGTGCTGTGAGTGCAGGCACCTATTTCCGCCACCATTTTTCCCCCATCCACCCACCTTGTCTTCTGGTGCGGTCATCACTGTGGTTCCCAATGGTGCCTTGACAGGGCGCAGTGCGGGTCATGTCCAACACCCCCCTCCTATCCTCGCCAACCCCCTCACCTTGTCCTCTGGTGCAGTCATCACTGTGGTTCCCAATGGTGCCTTGACGGGGCGCAGGTGGGCCTTGTTTGACGCAGGAACCTCGTACACGCTGATCTGAGGGGATGCAGGGGAGTTGAGAAGGGTGAAGAAGGATTCTGAAGCTTCACAGCTGCTGCTCCCTCTCTCACAGGGAGCAGGTGGGCTTTGTTGGACGCAGGCAGCTCATACACGCTGATCTGAGGGGATGCAGGGGAGTGGAGAAGGGTGAAGAAGGATTGTGAAGCTTCACAGGCGCTGCTCCCTGTCTCACAGGGCACAGGTGGGCTTTGCTGGAAGCAGGCAGCTCACACACGCACATGCAGGAGGCACGGGTGGGAGGGAACAAGGAAGCTGAAGCTGCACCAGCAGGGCGCCTAAATTATAAGTTTCCTGCTGGTGCCGGCACCACCACCCTTCACAGGGCACAGGTGGGCTTTGCTGGAAGTAGGCAGCTCGCACACGCACATGCAGGAGGCACGGGTGGGAGGGAACAAGGAAGCTGAAGCTGCACCAGCAGGGCGCCTAAATTATAAGTTTCCTGCTGGTGCCGGCACCACCACCCTTCACAGGGCACAGGTGGGCTTTGCTGGAAGCAGGCAGCTCGCACACGCTGATCTGTGGTGTACGGTATGGGTGGTTAGCAGGGGAAGGGAAGTGGCGAAAATCCGGCGTGAAAAAGGTCGTTTTTGAGGCGCCTCAAAAACGACCTCAAAATCCGGCGTGAAAGACAGAAAGGAGAACTAGCACCCACACCAGAACCCTCACAAGAAAAGCAAAACCCTGAACCCAAAAACCCCTGCTCACAAAACATTGCTGCCTCTGCTCAAGCCTTCTATTTCTCCGATCTATTACAAAGTTTGCAAGGTAACTTCCATGCTGTAACAAACTGAGGGTACCAAGTCCCTAATGTTGCAGGTTGTTTTTGCTAATTCTCAAAAACAACCCAAACATTACTGCCTCAGCTCAAGCCTCCATATTCTCCTCCCACCACCACCTGCCCATCTCCGAGGCTTGCCAGATCTGGTAGGAAAGGAGGAGGAAACTGCAGCACCCTTACCAGCCCTTGCTTCCCCAACACACACCTCATCCTTCTCATTTTGCGATCCCAGACCCAACTCACCCCTCCTCTGCCTCCTCTCGCCACCACCACTTCATCGCCCGGGTTTGTCAGATCCGCCAGGAGAGAAGAAAGGAGCTTGCATGCCAGCACCCTCACCTCACCAACCCTTGCTCCCCAACCCACCCCCTCTCTCCCCCTCGTTTCATTCTCACGATCCTAGTCCCAACGCACCCCTCCTCTTCCTCCCGTCGCCACCACCACTTCATCGCCCGGGTTTGCCAGATCCGCCAGGAACTTGCCTCCCCTCTTGCGCTTCACCACCGTGCCTGGTGGAGAGGTTGAAAGGGGTGGAAAGTGGTGGAGGAGGTTGGGAGAACGCTAATAGATCAGCCAGGAACATGCCTCCCCGCTTGCGCTTCACCACCATGCCTGGTGGGTGGGTGCGGCAAGGGGTGAGGTGGGAAGGGGTGGAAAGGGGTGAAAAAGGGTAGAAAATGAGTGGGGAAAACAACCATTAGCCAGGAACTTCCCTCCCTTCTCGCCACGTGCCCTCCGCTCCTCGCCACGTGCCGCTTCTTGCGGTGCAGAGGCAGCAGCGTGGAGAGAGTGGGAGAGGGTGAGAGAGAGAGGGCGAGAGCGGGAGAGAGAGAACAAGAGCGAGAAGAAAGGGGTGTGCATGGAGCACAGGCCTCTTACCCACAGGAACGGCTATCCTTAGCACAGGCCCCTGCAAGCCATCAGGCACTCTCCTCACAAGCCCTCCCTTAGCATCCACGTGCCCTCCACTCCTCGCCACATGCCGCTTCTTGCGGTGCAGCGGCAGCAGCGTGGAGAGCGAGGGAGTGGGAGAGAGGAGCGAGAAGAAAGGGGTGTGCATGGAGCATTTTTGAGGCGCCTCAAAGTAGGAGCAAAGGCCTCTTACCAACGGGAACAGCTATCCTTACCACAGGCCCCTGCAACCCATCAGGGACTCTCCTTGCCAGACCCCCTTTCGCATCCACGTGCCATCCGCTCCTCGCCACGTGCCGCTTCTTGCGGTGCAGAGGCAGCAACAGCAGTAGCAGCAGCAGCAACCAGTGACTTACCGACAGGGACAGCTATCCGCAGCACTGGCCCCTGCAATCCGTCCGGGACTCTCCTAGCCAGTCCCCCCTTAGCATCCACGTGTCCTCCGCTCCTCGCCACGTGCCGCTTCTTGCGGTGCAGAGGCAGCAGCGTGGAGAGCGAGGGATCCGCGTGAATGACCACGTCTCCCCCATGCCCTCCCATAGGAACGATCGCAAGCCCATCTGCGTCCCTCTTGAAAGTGCCCACCTTCTTCATTGCCTTGGCCTTCTCTGCTTCCTTCCTGTGTGCATGTGGAGAGGGGGGCACGGTGCAGAGGCAGCAGCGTGGAGAGGGAGGGGTCAGCGTGAATCACCACGTCCCCCCCATGCCCCCCATTGGCACGATTGCCAGGCCGTCAGCATCCCTCTTGAACGTGCCCACCCGCTTCATTGCCTTGGCTTTCTCTGCTTCTTTCCTGTGGTTGGGGGGGTTCAGAGGCAGAGGCAGCAGCGTGGAGAGAGAGGGAGGGATCGGCATGAATCACCACGTCCCCTCTGTGCCCTCCCAAAGGGACGATTGCGAGCCCGTCAGCGTCCCTTTTGAACGTGCCCACCCGCTTCATTGCCTTGGCCTTCTCTGCTTCCTTCCTGTGGGCATGTGGAGAGGGGGGCACGGTGCAGAGGGAGCAGCGTGGAGAGGGAGGGATCGGCATGAATCACGACCTTCCCTCCATGCCCTCCCATGGGCACGATCGCAAGCCCATCCGCGTCCCTCTTGAATGTGCCCACCCTCTTCATTGCCTTGGCTTTCTCTGCTTCCTTAATGCGGTCGGGACGTGGGAGAGAGAGAAAGCAGAGGGTAAGGAGGGAGAGGGTTGGGGCGTGTGGTGCAGCGGCAGCAGCGTGGAAAGGGAGGGATCACACGCTGGGAGAGGGATCGGCGTGAAAGAACCTCCCTATGCAGCACGTCTCTCCCATGCCTCCCTATGGGCACCTCGCTTGAACGTGCCTACTCGCCAGCCATCCGCGTCCCTCTTGAAGGTTCCCACTCGTTTCATTGCTGTCACCGTCTCTGCTTCTTTCCTTTGGAGGGAGGACAAGAGCATGGGGCGTGTAGGGGGGAAGGTGTTTTAGCAGCAGCAGCAGCAGCAGCAGCAGCAGCAGCAGCAGCAGCAGCAGCAGCAGCAGCAGCAGCAGCAGCAGCAGCAGCAGCAGCAGCAGCAGCAGCTGCAGTCTCATCACCTTTCTCCTCCCATGCCCTTTCCCCGCATGTGCCCCTCTTACCCCTCCTCTCCATTCCTCTCCCATTCTCCCTCACCCTTCCTCACCTGCGAAGCTTCCTCCTCAGTTCCTCCGCCTCTCTCGCGTTGAGCTTCCCTCCCTTCAGCCCAGGCGTCTCCCCGGCCTTCCACGGCCGTGGGGGGTGCAGCACCGCGCCGTTTCCCCCATCGCCCGCTTTCACAAAGATCACCACCTGAATGCCAGGGGAAGAGACAATCACAGCAGACATGGATACAGGGGAACAGGATCAATCCAGGCGTCTCCCCGGCATTCCACGGCCGTGGGGGGTGCAGCACTGCGCCGTTACCTCCGTCCCCTGCTTTCACAAATATCACCACCTGAATTCCAAAAGAAGAAACAACCACAGGCGGAAGTAGAGGGGGACAGGATTAGCATCAGCTTAGGTTCTCCCCGGCCTTCCACAGCTGGGGGGGATGGAGAACAGCGCCGTTGACCCCATCCCCCCGCCTTCACGAATATCACCACCTGGAGAAAAAACACTATACGCGTTAAAAAACCTTCCACGGTTCCGCTCCGAGGATTACGGTTCGGGGTTTAAACCAGGGTTTGACCCGTAGGATGATCTGACAGTCAAAAGCCACCGTGAACACATCTCACGAAACACCCTTCTACCGCAAATTACACCTCACGACGAAACTATCCCTTGCCAGTCAACAACCTGTCAACGGAAGCCAGCGCCAGACTCACCTGGTCAAACAGTTTGTGCGCCTGCCTCAACTCGTCCTCCCCTCCTTCGTCCTTCGCAGCAGCCTTTTGAAATGTCTGAATAGTCAACAGAATTCAACGGAGGTCAACGGCGGTCTCACCTGGTCAAACAGTTTGTGCGCCTGCCTCAACTCGTCCTCCCCTCCTTCGTCCTTCGCAGCAGCCTTTTGAAATGTCTGAATAGTCAACAGAATTCAACGGAGGTCAACGGCGGTCTCACCTGGTCAAAGAGCTTGTGAGCCTGCTTCAGCTCCTCCTCCCCTCCCTCGTCCTTCGCAGCAGCCTTCGTCGATCCAGCGCCAGCAGCCGCGGCGATGACACTATAACGCGAGTGGCGCAGAATCTCGCTGTGCTGACCCTCGGATGTGACTGTACGCGGTATAAGGAAACCTGGGTGTAGAGAATGGCACGCGGTTGAGTTTCTTGAACGAGCTGTCCGTGACTGCGGTTGCGCTGTTTGCAGATTAGCAGAAACTGATTGGCTGGAAGTTTCAGTGGGGAGTCGCGCAGGAGTAAAAGAAAACGCGGTCCCGCCTGGTAAACAAGAAATGCGGGAGTTATTTCTTAATCCTCGCAGAACTGGGGTTTCTCTTAGTGACGCTCCGAAACTTAATCGGTCTGAGTCCAAGCGCGACGATGGAACGAGCAATATTCGCGACGCGGCTTGTTGCATTGCCGCCATGACAGCAGCTGCACTAGCAACGGAAAGTCCCACTTGGTTAGCGAGAATCAGCTGTATTCTGAGATCCGCGAGAATGAGCTAGTCCTGGTAGCGCAGAGCTTAACGCTTTAGTAACTAATTAGCAGGCAACCTGGTGAGAAGTTAGCTGGCGTTGATCGTATCAAAGTAAGACTTGGAGCCACATAGGTGAAAGCTTGAAAGCTTTCGGAAGCGCGCCTTCATTGACCTCGAACCTAGAGACTTGCGAGCGAGGGGGGAGGCAATGCGGTGAATGTGAGGAGGGTCGAACAGATCTATAGTACACTACACTTAGATATATTTTATCTGTATGCAGAAAGCAGTCGTTGTATAACAGGGACAACCCAACTTTGGTAGGCTTCAATGAGTGTCTCGGTAAGATAAAATCGCGGTCAAATTACACTTCGATTCGGTTCCCGTGTTTACAACCGCCGAAGCAAGCAGACAAGCAAACCATTATAGGGTTAGCTTGAAAGCGTCAGTCGTGATAATTCAGGGAGCAGCGAAAAGCAGTAGCAGGCAGCAGGCCCGCGCGATCCCCCCACACCTGCCGCCATCCCCGCCGCCAATCGCGCTGCGCTGTCCCCTCTCGCAATCCGCCATTCGCTCTTTGCATCCCATCCCCATTTCGCCCTCTATTTCTCCGAATTGAAAGCTAAATTCCAATCTCCAAATCTCCGCCGATCCCTTCCGCCATGGCTCCCCCCGCGGGCACCTCCCTCCTCGCGCGCGCGCGCCAGGCGCTCGCGAAGTTCGTGCGCCCGCCGTGGAGCTACACGGGGCCGACCGCGTCCGCGGAGTTCCGCGAATCCATCCCCGTGCTGGGGGAATACCGGCCATTTGCGCCGACCAACCCGCCCGCCAAGGCGTCGATTCCGCAGAGCGATCTCGACCGCGTCTTTAACATTAAGTACCACGACCGCGAGCGGCGCCGCGCGGTGTTCGAGACTAAGAAAGAGGAGCTTACCGTTGCGCAGATCATGGAGGAGATCCGCGGAGGCGGCGCGAGCGCGGAGGCTTCGGGGGAGGCTGCGGGGGCGGGGGGGAGCTCAGGGGGGGGTTCCGCTGAGTACTCTCCGCCGACCCCCGGAAAGTGGTATTTCCACGGGCAAGAGCGACATTTGAACGATTGCCCTGGCGACGGTTACCAGAAGTGATGTGCGAATTCGTTGCCTCGTCATATTCTTAGGTGTGTTCTTAGGTAATTCGTGGTTCTCGATACAGTTCGTACAATTTGAGAGGGAATATGAGTACTTCTTGGAGTGTATTTCAAGACACATCATAACGGGGTAAATCTTTGTTGTTACTGTACTGTTAATCTCAAATTTACTGTCCCTTTTCCGCTGGGTTCTTTGTGACGCATGAGCGCAACTCTTCGTTGCAGGAAACCCCTTTTCCTACCTCCATCCCCCCTCCTCCACTTCTTCTCCCCCGTTTCCCCTCCCTCCCCCCCCTCTTTCCCCCCTTTCCTCCCCCCTCTCTCCCCACTTTCTTTTGAACAACAAACCCCCTCAATCTGTTTGCCCGTTCTCTATCCAATTAATTCTGCCTTCCCTTCTGTTCTTTCCCCCCCTTTTTTTTCGTCGCTGTCCAATTGTTCATTCTCTTTCATATCGATCCAATCCTCGCCTACTGCTCCTGGACTTCACTTCAACCATCACCACCCCCTCGCCCTCCCCGCCCTCCTCTCCCTCCCCTCCCTCCTCTCCCTCCTCTCCCTCCTCTCCCTCAACTCCGTATTTTCCTTCCAGGCATTGCTTGAGTCTCGCCCTCATTTTCCCCCTCTCTCATCGACTTCTGAGACCTCTCAGATCTCGTTCTTCCCTCCTCCGCTCCCTTCCCATCGAGATCTTGCAGTGTGTTTCTATGAAGTCGTACCTATAAGGCTCCTGTCCATTCCAGGCACTCACATTCGTTCCGCACCATGCTGAACCGCATTGAACCAACTCGAGTCAGATATGCACTGGGCAGGATAGCACGTATTTGATGAGGTGCGAGTTTGAAATTCTTTCCACTTCCCCATCCTCTCCCAGGCCCACTTCCCCCAGTCACGCCTCCCCCACTCAGCCCAACTCCCCACATTCCCATCGCATATCTCAGCCCAGCCCATTCCCCCCATTTCCTTCTCCATCAGCCCAACTCCTCTCCTACATTGTGCGTAGCAGGATTAGCCCACATACCGGTAGCAAGCTGACACCCACACAATTTTCAATCCGTACAGAAGTTTATTGGTTAAAATGAACGCTACCGTACAAGGCTGCAACAAGAGACACATACCACAACAAACACACAAAACATATACATACATGGTCTGCTAGAATTGCCGAATGATCCTATCCCTGTACAGATTTATTTCTCGTATCAGCATTTTCCTTCTCTCCAACTCCACACTCTCAGCGGCACACTTACAGCACAGATGCTCTGGTACGTGCTCTTGCTGTGGTTGCTGCTCCTGCTCCTGCTCCTGCTGCTCCTGCTCCTGCTCCTGCTGCTGCTGCTGCTCCTGCTCCTGCTGCTTCCACCTGCAACTACTTCTCATAGTCCACTCACCCAAGTCAGCGCTCCTAAAATCAGCTACATGTACCCCAGAGGTACCAGGAGGGGGACAGATGCCTGAAGGACCTCCCCCACGCGAATTTCCATCGATTTGGCAGATTGGCAAGCCAGGATCCTCGCATGCAGGTAGGTTCAAGTCAGGGATGACCACTCGAGAACAAGGTGGCTTATCAATGCACGCCCGTCCTTCCATTAGCTGCATTAGCTCTCCTGCACGCTGCTGCATTAGCTCTCCTGCACGCTGCTGCATTAGCTCTCCTGCACGTCCCTCCACCAGTTCGGCTTTGATGTATTCACAGCGAGCTGCAACACAGAAATTTGCTCCGGAATCGAGTAGAAGCAGCGGGTTGCTTTGAGGCGCGTCAGAACTCGACTCCTGCACTTCGGCTTTGTTGTGGTCATAGCGAGCTCTAAGATCTTGAGACATGTTCCAGCGAGCTGTGATGCAACGATTTGCTCCAGGACGGGGTTGAAGCAGAGGCTCGGCAGACAGCACAGTGATTCCGAGCCTCTCCCTGCTCCGGACATAATCCGCCCAACTTGGCCCCGGCGCGTTGCAATTCAACATGACTGCAGCACATGTCCCGTCCCTCACAGAGCCATCAGCTTCTTGCATAGGCGAGATCCCAACGGAAAGTAGCTCCTCTTCTGGACCCTCGTGTGGCTGATCGGTGGTTGTCGTGTCGGCCATTTCAGCAGCAGCCGTTCTCGCCGTGTCACGGGATGCTGCTGGTGAAGCTGCGCCATTGGTTGCCTCTGCCATGGCTGCATGGCTGGTTGCTGCGGGAGTTGACGCACAGGCTCTGAAAATGATTGGAGTCGACTCAAAGCATGCTGCTGGGGTGGCTGCTGCTGCTGCTGGCGTGGCTGCTGCTGCTGCTGACGTGGCTGCAGGGCTGGTTGCTGCGGGAGTTGACGCACATGCTCTGATTATGTTTTCAGTCGACTCAAAGCATGCTGCAGCCGTGGCCGCGGAGGCGCTGGTCGCTGCAGGAGTTGAAGCACAGGCTCTGAAAACCATGTGCTGACGCCGAGCATCGCTGGCAGTAAAACAGTCGCTGTGGCGGCCAGCGTGGGTATCGTCGCGGCCTCTCTTCTTCATCCGTAACTCTCTCGCCGCATGATCTCTCACCAATGCCTTGGCCCAGTAACTCCGATGCCTCATACTCGGGTTACCTTGATCAAGAAGGATCCGGTCCGAGTGGGTTGAGTTGAGTCAAGGCGAGAGTTCCTGTGGAACGGGTCGCATGGTCAGTGCCTGGGGAACTGGCGGGTTCACAGCCACGAAGCACACGCGAGCCTTCAGAGCACCGCTGAAGACTCCAAGCCTTGGAAAAAACTCCCCTGAGGGGTTGAGCCAGACTCACAACCTCCTAGTAGGAGGGGATTGGAGAGTACCCTACTAAGTCGCCGACTTGAGAAAGAGAAGTAGCCTCATGAGAAAGAGATGGTAACCCATGTAAGGCTTCAGAAGGATTGGAAACGGCTGCTGCCGGACGGAAATTTCCAACATTCTCAGCTGACGCCAACGGATTCAATCCGCCGAATGTACTGGAGCCATGCCTCCAATGGCTCCGCTGAAAATCGACGATTCACGTGCATCCTAGATTCCGTCGGTGATGCGTCGTCCGCTTGCTCTCGGGCTGAGAGTAGGAGAGGCTTCGGAGTCTCGGACTGGAGCCATGTGAACCGGAATGGCGCTAGATCCACGCCTCCGTTGGCTCCGACGAACACGTGACGTTATCGGCGACGATTCGCCTCGACGAACAATTCGCCTCGGCGACGATTCGCCTCGCGACGACGATTCGCCTCGACGACGATTCGGCATTGCATCCTAGATTTCGTCGGTGACGCGGCGTCGTTCAGTGCTGCCCGGGAGAGGCTGGGAGTCTCGCTGGATTTCGTCGAATATTGTGAGGATAATCTGGTGAGTGTGCTGATGTCGATCGAGTGAGACGATGACTCGACCACATGCCACGTGCTACACTTTCTCGCGCAGCTTCCTACTAGAAAACGAGCGGAGCATGGTGAGAGATTGTGCAAGCACGTGAGAATGAACCGGCGACCAGAAATGAAAAGCGCATCGTGGTAGATCGATGATCCTATACCCCGCTATCACCCTACTCGGCTGATTGTACACACCAGACAGAAGCGCCTCTGCCGATCTGTTGGCTAGTGCCGTAGAAAAGGCGGTGGGTACCTTACCACTAGCGTCATTTAGTAGCAGTCGCCTACTAACACAGGTTATTTAGGTCAGCCCAAAAGGAACTGTGTCAGAACTAGGAGCGAATGTAGAATCGCTTGAAACTGCTTGATACTGTCCACACAGTTTTTGATAAGGCCTTCGGCTTGCTGTATTCTGGTGGAAAAATGTTATAAACGAACAGAACGGGAAACGCCGCCAAAATGACCAGGCGTGGGGGGTTAGATTCGAAGAAATGCTGCTGTGCACGTGGTGGAATTGACCTAAACTTGGGTGGAGATGAACATCATTCGCAAGTGAACAAAATTTCCGGAACCTCTAATACGTAAGTGGTATCTGTAGTTAAGCAAGACTTTTACAAAGGAGCATAGTTTGGTACGGGAAAAGCTTGTCATGAACATCAAGACAATAACATGAAACTCAAACCGAGGTACTTCTTTCGTACACTTCAAATTGTTTGTAACGTTTAGTTTCAAACCCCCAAATTGGCGAATCCAAACCCGATTCTGATCTCCTCCTGAACTCCTCGGATCCTAGTTCTACGCTCCGCTCCTCAGACATACTTATGAGAGAACAAGTATTGCAGGTGGTAGATGAAGAAATTACCTTCCAGTTGGAGAACATTGAGAGTAAAATTAAGAGAGCTAGGGGTGAGTGCTCAGTACACGGTTTGCAAACCGTGTTGGGATGCTCCGTGGGCGGATGCACCATACTTGGTAGACATGCGGGTTTAGGGAGTGGGTTTAGGGGGGGAGGTTTGGTTCGATGGGAGTGCAGTTGGGGTGCTTTGATGGGAGGGCTTGATGGTGTTTTAAATGTGTGTGCTATTGGTGTTTTCAATCTCAATGTGTGTGCTCTTTTTCTTCCTTCTTCCCTGTTTTTCTTCCTCCTATCATTTTTCCCCTATTCCCCGTGTGCCGTTTCTTCCTCTCTCCTTTTTTCTACTCACGTTATTCCTCCTTTTCTCCTCTCTTCCCGTTTCCACTCCTTTTCCTTGCGTAATTATGCTACATTGTAATATTATGTGAATACTATACGTATTGAGATTGACGAATAGATAGGAAACAGACACGGTTTGCAAACCCTCGTCGTAGTACTCAGTACAAGACACGAAAAGAAAGGAACATGCTTTCTTTGGGGTTCCCCTCAAATCACTACATTTATCCCCGCACATCGTGATGCAAATGGCTTTCCCGAGAATCCGTACAAGATGCGTATCACCTCGCTTTGTTCTTAGGGCGTGTCATATGAAATCTGTCTTCACACTAGAACCCTACTTCAACGTAGAAAACGGAAAATGAAACGCCCTTAAACGTACAGCGACGCATCCCATTGTAAAGAAGTGAACTCTTGTGACACGCCCCACCCTCCGTAATCTTTTCAACTCGCTCAGGACCGCCATACCCAGTGGAGCAGCATTCCAGGTGGGAGGACTTCCTACGCAAAGCCTTGCAACAAAGGCGGAGCAGTTTCGTCTCGCTGCCCACTCGGGCCTAAATGGCAGTTACAATCACGATGAGAGCATAAATAGTAGCGGGTAATGCTTTCCGCCACCACACATTCACCTCAGGACTCTCATTCCTCAGAACTTCAATCACCAAAGCAAACAATGGCTTCTGGAACGTCTGATGCACTTGCGAGTCACAGTACTCGCTCTGCTACGGCTAAATTTCGCGCACTGGCGGTAACTACGGCTCAGCAATTCGCATTACTGTCACAGCCTTCGTCGCCCGCAGATCCCGCTGCCAGCGCCAGTTTTACCAGACGTGCGAATTGCTCCTCGCCCGCCCCGAACACTCGCTTTCAACTGGAGACGCCGCAATCGGGAAAGTCCACGTCTGCTCCGCACGACGCCACCCACGCGCACCGAAGCGCACAATCAGAGACCCCGTCAACTGAGCCCGCTGCAGGTCACGGGCTGTCACTGCAGCAGCTGCAGCATCTGGTCGCTCTCACCGCCGCTAACGATGGCCCGCGCGACACGAGCAGCGCGTCTGTCTTCCCGTACATGTCGCCGTCCGCCGGGCCTCGGGGTCGCAGAAATCGCTTGTCGCTGGACTCGGCTCAACGGCGACTCGACTCCTGGAACCGCGCGAGCAAGCTCGAGTTTGAAAACAACTCCTTGGGTAGCCGCCGAAGGCCAGCGCAGCTGCCGGAATCCGCCGTTTCGGAAGCGCGACCGCAATCGTTCCGTCACTCGCCGCTCCGCCGCTCCCGGAGCGCGCACACGCTATGCGAGAAGGACAGAGACATGCTCTGTAACGACGCTACTATGACCGCGCCTGTCTGGCGGCCGGAAGGAGCGCTCACTTACGGACGGCCAGAAGGACCAACGTCAGCACTGTCAGCAGCAGACTCGGCGAACAGCTGTTACCGTCACGCGCGCGACAGCCGGCAACAGCTTTTTACACCGAATGCGAACTCGACCGTCCCCGTTCGTGCAGGCGCGCCGGTTCTCTCCGCGGTGACCGCTGCGGTGAAAAGCCGAATGCCCAGTCCGCTGTACCGAACCCCACTGCCTGCGTCGGTCGCGTCGCAAACATCGTCGACTCGACTCGTCGAGTTCCAGCGGCCATGGAGTTCGCCCTCGGTGAATGCTCGCGTGACGACGCAAGGAGTCACGAGCCACTATAATCAGTTTCGTTTACACACGGCCCACTCGGCTGGGTACCGTGCGGGTTCCGCGTCTGTTGCGTCGTTGAGTAGCAAACAGGGGCATTCGAAACAGCAGCTGCAGCGGGCGCTCAGGGACCCAGTGAGATCGGTGTTCACCTGGGCTGCTGAGCAACGAATAGCGTCCCGACGGGCACTGAGTGCTCAGCAATGATTTGCTGCAAACCAGCTATAAGACCTCGTCCCTCATCACCTGTCAAAAGGCACGTCAACGAAATGGTTATCTCATTTCACGAATCTAGGAGTGGCTTCCGGAGGGACTTGAAACTGATTGCTAATCTTGGGCCAATTCACATCACAGTTCCGTGCGGGAATTTCAGCTCCGCGCCGCCGACTCATTTTTGTGCATTCCACTTACGTGGTGTGCATTGCGGTGTGGCTGATGGAAATTGGCGAACCGCGAAGGCTCCCTGACCACGCTCAATGCGAAAGATCTACAGTATTTTCAGTTGTTTTTTACAAGGTGATTTACACGATTGGTTGAGCATGCTAATAATAAGAATATCACTTACACTGACAATTGATCAAGACATTGCAGCTCCATTGTTGTCATCATTGTCCTATGCAATGCACTACAAGCCTTGTGCGATCAGCTTTTTAGAAATCACATCCACCACCTCTACCATCTCCTCCATATCCACTCTAATATCCGTATCCTTCCCCCCACCTCCTTTCACAAGATAATAATGCAAATCGCTAACATAGGCCAAATAATCGTACAGATTGTTATCAAAATCTTCCGGCCGTGCTTCCAGCACGAACGCTCCAGGCGGCATGAAGACCATATTGGCCATGAGGGCCCCGTGAGGGGTTATGAACAGTCGAGCGCGGTTGAATAGCTGTTTTGCTTCAGGCAGAGGGAGATCTCCTCGGAACACCTGGGAGAGAAATGGTCCGAATGTTTGGGGAGCAGGGGGAAGACACGAGATGGGCAAGAGAAGGACACACAAGGGGACATATTGACCATGAGGGCCCCGTGAGGGATGATGAATTCGAGCGCGGTTGAACATTACTTTGGCTTCGGTCAATGGGAGGTCTCCTCTGAACACCTTCTGAGTGAGGCACACAGCTCTAAGCACACCTCACTCTTTCACCCCACTCCAGTGGCCTCTTCTCCACTCACCACAATCCTCTCATTGGAAAAGAACGCCAGAAGTTCCTAAAAGATGCGTGTTCGCCCCACAATCCACCTTGCTGTGTCACGCTGACCCACCACAACGTACCAATCAGAACTGGAAACCCACACCCATCCACTCACCACGAACCTCTGTTTTGGAAAGGATGCCTGCAGTTCCTCTAATATGTGTGCTCGCCCCACACACCACCCCTCCTTGTTGTGACACACTGACCCACCACCACCACACACCAATCAGTGGGACACACATCAGAACTGGAAACCCACACCCATCCACTCATCACGAACCTCTCTTTCAGAAAGAACGCCTGCAAATCTTCCAATATATGTGTCTGCCCCACAATCCTCTCCTTCTCGTCGTGTCGCTCTTGAGTCAATCACGCAGCATACCTAACCTAACCACATTCGTTCACCGCACTCAACCACTCACAATGATTCTTTCTTTTGGAAAGAACGCCTGCAGCTCCTCCAATATGTGTGTCCGTCCCACAATCCGCCTGGTGGTGTCTCGCTGACCCACCACCACGCACCAATCAGGTGTCGCCAGCACACCACTCCCTGCACCCAGCTCAGCAGCACCCCCAGCTGCAGCAGCTGTAGCAGCAGCAGTGCCAGTAGCATCTGTAGCAGCACCTGTGCCGGCAGTAGCGTCTGCAGCATTGCTGGAAAATCGCGCCAGCTCGAGCCGAGATTTGATTCTCGGGGCGGACGGCGGGAGCAGGTAATGATTGCGCAGGTGGCGGACGAGGGCGGCGGACGGGCGGCCGCACTGCGCAATGGACGGCAGGAGCAGGCGGCGAGCGAAGAAGAGGTGGTCCTTCTTGACTCTCTTGAAGTTGAGGGTTGATGCGTTGATGTTGATGAGAGAGAAGAGGCGTGCGTGCTTGTCCTGGGAGGGAAGAGAGGGGGGAGAGGGGAGAGATAGACAGGGTAAGGGTTGGGTTTTGCAGCAGCAGGCGGCGAGCAAAGAACAAGTGGTCCTTGCAGACTGTTTTGGAATATAGGGTTGATGTGTTGATGTTGATGAGAGAGAAGAGACACGCATGCTTGCCCTGGGAGGGGGAGGCAGAGGGGGACGGGGACGGGGGACAGGGGAGAGGAAGAGATAGGGTGAGGATGGGGAAAGGTGGGGGTATGTGGTAAGATCTGAGCGAGTAGGACATGGTCCTTGCGGACTGTCTTGAAGTTGAGCGTTGAGGCATTGAGGGTGATTAGCAAAAAGAGGTGCACGTGCTTGCCACCAGGTAGAGCAGAGATGGCATGGCCTCGAGCAGTGGTTGGTAGAAGGTTGGGATTGCAGTGGTAAATGGCAAGGCACACCACTGTACCTCATGCACTGAGCCGCACCTGGTCGATCTTCACTGGGATGGGAATGCCAGGTCTCTTGTCGAGAAACAGTCCCAGGTAGAGCAGAGATGGCATGGCCTCGAGCAGTGGTTGGTAGAAGGTTGGGATTGCAGCGGTAAATGGCAAGGCACACCACTGTACCTCATGCACTGAGCCGCACCTGGTCGATCTTCACTGGGATGGGAATGCCCGGCTTTGCTTCCAAGAACGGCCGCAGGTAGAGAAGGGACGGCATGACCTCGAGCAGCGAATGGTAGAAGTTCCCGCCGTTCCAATTGGCCAATGAGAGCAGCTCACTGTTCACGTGCACCTTGGTCTCGTTGCCTGTGTACAGGCCAAAGTCGAGGGGGCAGGACCTGCAATGGGGGAGGGGAGGAGGGGATCGAAACGCTGTGAAACAATGTGATGTTTGAACAGGCAAGAGAGAGGGGGAACGATGAGAGCAGGTTACTTCCACATGTGCTCCTTTCCTTGGTTTCATTTCATTGCCCACGTATAGGGCGGATTCGAGAGGGCAGGATCTAACCGGGGGTGTGAGTTTGGGGGAGAGAGAGGGGTGACACTGTCACACTTGAAAGGGGCGATGAGAGCAGGTCTGTTATACACGTGCAATCTGGTTTCATAACCCGTGTGCATGATACGTGTGCATGATACGTGTGCATGATACGTGTGCATGATGCCATACATAGCAAGCACACGTAGCACACATGCACACACACCACAGCAGCCCATGGCAGTAGTGGTACATGGCATCAAACATCATGCCACGGTCATCAATGATGGGTAACACACGTGTACGTACATGGATACATACACCACATAGGAAGATACCTGCACAGCAGCCCATGGCGGTAGTGGTACATGGCATCAAACACCATGCCACAGTCGTTGATGCAGAGATGGGGCCATACAGAGCACACATACATGCATACATATGCGTGCATACATACGCCACTCACCTGCACAGCAGCCCATGGCGGTAGTGGTACATGGCATCAAACACCATGCCACGGTCGTTGATGCAGAGATGGGTAACATCACAACAACACATACATGCACATGCGTGCATACATGATAGGATCCATGCTTGCACCCACACGCACTGCATACCTGCACAACAAGCCGTGGCGGTAGTGATACATGCCATCAAACACCATGCCACGGTCGTTGATAAAGACGTTCTCTAGCAGGAAAACCTGCAGGGAGCAGTAGGCGAAGGCGAAGAAGAGCAAGAGATGAAGGACAGTGATTGTTCAGCTAGTGTTGTTGGTGGTTAATGAAGCCGGTTGAGGGAGGGAGTGCAAATGAGCTGGAAAGAGAGAAAAAAACGGCTGTAACAAGTGAATGCGATGTTACGTGATGTGCGTGAGGGGGAATCTAGTCCTGAGGCGCCTCGAAACGAAAAACGGCTGTAACAAGTGACTCCAATGTGTAAGGAAAGGAACGAGACGTGAGACATGAGGACTGAGACGTGATGTGTGAGGGGGAAAGGAAATGTGAGGAGCGAGGGGGACGTGATAACGCAGGTTTATAACTCTAAGAAATAACCTGGGTGAAAAGTACATTTTGCCCTTCCTTCTAGTTGGATACAAGGGGATCAACGTACATTGTTCTCCTCAGATCCTCTATTCCCAAACCCACCTGTGCAGCAAACGGCTCAGCAATGGCCCTATCATAGGTCGCATTCTCCTTCACGTGGTTGTGGGGAGGCGAGTTGATAACAACCACACTACACCACATCCACCAACCACACGGCACCACATCGAACCACATTCAACCCCCCACTACCTCAAGCCACTCTCTCCCTCACCCACCTGTGCAGCAAACGGCTCAGCGATGGCCATGTCATAACTCACATTCTCCTTCACGTGGTTGGGAGGAGGCAAGATGAGTGAACACAACCACACCACACCAAACCACACCACATCCCACACAGTATCAAGCCACTCTCACCCTCACCCACCTGTACGGCGAAAGGCTCAGCGATGGCCACATCATAGGTCGCATTCTCCTTCATGTGGTTGGGGAGAAGCGAGGTGATCAAACCACTCCTGCAACTTATTGCCACCAGCAAGCCATTCTCTCGCACCCACCTGTGCAGCAAACGGCTCAGCAATGGCCACATCATAGGACGCATTCTCCTTCACGTGGTTGGAGGGAGGCAAGGTGAGCACAGGAAAGGTGTCCACCAAAGGAGACACGTCCACTGATGCCGAACCTAACCCCAACGCAGATGCCGAGCCTGATGCATCCATTGCAGCCGACCCTACGGTGTCCGACGGATTTGCATATGACGCGCCAAAAGATGCCGGCCCTGACGCATCCACGGAAGCTGTTCGACCAAATGCACCACCGTTGTTGCCTGATAACGAGTCGCTCAATAAAGGGTCGTTTCCGGTGCACGCCAATACCCTACCTGCCTGCCTGCGGCCAGTGCGGCAGCGGGCAAAGGAGGGGCAGGCAGGGGCCGAGCAGTGCAGGCCCTGAGAGGAGCAGGGGAGGGGTGCAAGGTGGAGAGGGGGGAGAAGGGGCTGTGAGAAGGCGGACTTGGTTCACCTTCATCAGCTAGAGGAGGGGCAGGGAGGGGAAGGGCAGTTGCAGGCCCTGATAAGGGGAGGGGAAGGGGACAAGGTGGAGAGGGGGGAGAAGGGGCAGTGAGTAGGCGGACTTGGTTCACTTTCATCAGCAAGAGGAGGGGCAGGCAGGGGATGGGCAGTGCAGACCCTGAGAGAGGGAGGGGAAGGGCGGTGGGAAGGTGTGTCTGCAGCCATTGCAGCAGCGAGAGAAGGGGGCAGGCAGGGAGTTGCAGTGCAGGCACTTATACAGTGGGAAATATCTCGCCCACCTGGAAATATCTCAAGTCCATGAGCTCCAGATCCTCATACACGATCTCGGGCAGCCACAAAAGTGTCTCCTGCCCGTCCGCCAGACCCTCTGGCCCGTCCCTCCGCACCAGTTCGCCCTTCCCCGCATCCCACCTCCACCAACTGCGTTCCTCCTCCTGCTGTGTGCCCTCTGCAACCCCCTCAGTTCCACCCCCGTTCTCACTCCCATGCCCCTTCTCGTTCCCACTCTCACCCCCTCTCCCTCCCCCACTCCCACTCCCATTCCAGTCCAATAAGTCTGATGTCTGTGGTGGACGCGTCTTGCTGCCTTCCTGGGCAGTCGCATGTGGACGCGTGTCGCCACCCTTTACATCAACCACATGTGGACGCGTGTCGCCACCCTTTACATCAACCACATGTGGACGCGTGTCGCCACCCTTTACATCAACCACATGTGGACGCGTGTCGCCACCCTTTACATCAACCACATGTGGACGCGTGTCGCCACCCTTTACATCAACCACATGTGGATGAGCGTTGCCGCCTTCCAGAGCTTCAATCTCTTCTTTTTCGAACTCCACCACTTGGCCAATCACGTCCTTGGAAGATCGGATCTGATTTGATTTGACCAGCGATGCAGATGCCACCTGCACAGATACACCTGCCCATGCAAGCACCCCCTCCCCCAGCCCACCCACCGCCTCCTGACCCTGACCCCACTCAAACCCCCTTCTCTCCCGTCGTCCCCACACTACCCCCCCCCCCAATCCCCCCCATCCCCCCCACCCCCCCACCTTCTCTCCCCACGCCCCTCTGTCCTTCCATTTCCCCCATTCTTCCCCCCTTCCCCCTTAACCCCCACCCTTACTCGATCCGTCTCAACATCCTTAGCCCATCCCCCCCCTCCATCCTTTCCCTCTCCCCCCTTCCATCATCCCATCATTTCCCCCATCCCTTCCCCCACCCCTTCCCCCATCCTAACCCCCATCCTTTCCCCAGACCCTTCCCCCATCCATCGCCCCCTCTCCTCCCCCCCCCCCCATCAAGCACAGCACCGCACGAAAGGAATGGCAACACCGTCAGCACAAGCGAGAGTGAGCCATTTCCTCAGTAAAAGTGACCTCACTTGCCCCCGCCCTATACCATGGCGTAAATTAACAGGAAGAGCTATTAGAAGCAATTGAATTCAACTGCTTATACAGCGGGGGTATGACGGTGACTGAGGGAGGAGGGTGACTGCGAGATGAGGGTGACCTGTGGGGAGAGAGCGATGAAGGCCAGCGCGACAACCAGGAGAACGCCAGAAAGTCGGACTTTTGGATCCATTTCCGCTTGTTTTCTCAGAGTAAATCACCCTTGAGTGCGAAGTTCAGCACTGCAAAGCTTCAAAACACGCTGCGTGGGCCCATCCGATGCCGTGAGACTGTTGACCGCATGCTGTATACTCGCTATAACCTAATCGCACGTGTACCATAAATGAAAGAATTGGTACTCGAGAAAGGATTCAGCATTTGCAATGAGCCGATGACGTCATGCTGTACTCGGTATCGCTGCAGATTCAGTACGTACGCCATCGGAAAGTCGAAGACATCGAAATTCGTAGAAATTTTAAGTGATGCAGCGGATGTTATGCCAGCGACGATGCTAGAGACAACAGACAATCAGAGCGCGATTTCCAGGGCACTGTCCTATATTTATGGCAGGGAACCGCGAGAGGGAGAAAAACGTTCGGGCCTATCACCTAACTGCGCGGGTCCAACCCAGCCACCTAGGTTGGTAGGCTGCGTACCGAAAGTATCATGGATTTCCCACACTGCCTGCCAGTGTTTCCTTAGGTAGGTACTCTCGAGGCAGGTAATCTCGAGGTGTGAAGTGCAACTGCAAGGAGATGTTCTCAAAGCAGTTGTTTCAAGACCTCAGATCTGGTTTGTCATCAGTTCGCATTTCAAGTTAGAATTGTTACGCAGCTCGGGCTCGGCTGGGAGGGACCCTCTGGAGAACCTGCCATGCCAAGCGTTCGTTGTCAATCTACGGACCGATTACCGTGCGGCAGCCTTCTCAACCGCACTGGACGATCACTGCAGAAATTGATACACACACCCCCAGTTTTTTTGAGTCAACCTAGCAGCAAGCGACAGCACCATATTCCCTAGCTATTGCGAGAATTCTTTTCTAGCCAGCGTGAGAGTAAATCACGTCTATGTCAACCGCTGCTGTAGGCGCAGCGCGAGCGGTGGTCGAGTACGCGCGATCGGGCCGCGCTGCGTGTCGGCACTGCAGCAAAGCGGTAGCTAAAGATGACCTGCGAGTCGGCGTCGTGACGAAAGGGAATGGCGGATTTGACGTCACGAAATGGTGCGAGCCCGCGGTTTATTCTTCGTTAAACGTAACGTTCCTTCTTTGAATCACACCCTTCTTCTAGTGTGCTTTCATTACTGGGCCCTCGATGTGAACCCTCTGTTTCCATCATCTTAAAAATAATAAAACTCCATGACTGTTCAGGTACCACCCACCCTGCGTCGCCGCGGCCAACTCGCTTTCCATAGAGTCGCCATCCAGCTTACAGGGTTTCACACGCCTAAAGGTGCGGACTGTTTCCCTCCGGGCTTCATCAACCCTTATCAGAAGACGCTCCAGATATTCTTCACGAACGTCGCTAGAAACAAGTGAAACAGAAATTCACATTTTCGTTTCCTCGTTTCGGCTCCTTATCCCACTCAACACCGTCACCATCCGTCTCTGCAGGTGTAACGCCTGTGGGCTGAGTGTTAATGGGCATTCCGCTGCGCCAAATAACACCCTCGTTTTGACCCAGTGGGTAGCGAGGTGTTATGGCAGGCCTTTTCAGTAACCACGAAAAGAGAACTCCGCAACCCTCTGAAACTGAAATTCTAAAAATCTGAGAATAATGTTCTCTTTCTTACCTGCCTTCATCCATCCGTCCGTTTACCGGCAGCAGGTAGCAGCTGTCTCTTCCGGGTCGTTGTCATGAGATGGGATAATGGATGAATTTCGTTTAGTTGAGTCAAAAGTCGCCCACCTTCCGAACTGTTCTCACAGGAATAATGGGAGATCACCTGAACAGGAAAATCGTAATCACTTCCGATCCCTTTTCATTATGTGCAGAAGAAATCAGTTTCAGCCTTTCAGGCCTACCACCAGTCGTTTGACCATGAATGCCGCCATGCCATTCTCGGAACGATGCTAAACGGAATCTTCTGCCTTCGTCTCTCCCACTCACCACCCCAGCCGTCCGACCAGCAATCCCTCCAGGCCATTCTCACGAGAGCCTCTGCTGCTGCTGCTCCTGGTGCTTCCTCCCCTGATTCACAACCTGCCGCCGCCGCCGCCGCTGCTGCTGCTGCTGCTGCCACTGTGGTCGCTGCCGCTGCTGAAAGCGGGAGCGGTGGGAAGGGGAAGAGGGTGATGGAAGGAGCTGCGGGAGAGGAGGGGTGTAGGGCAGGAGCGGTGCCGAACGGTGTGATTGAAGCTGGGGATGCTTGTAACGCGGATGGGAGTGGCAGTGAGGACTCCGATGGACCTGAGACGAAGAGGAGTAAGGTAATGTGGCTTTCTGACCTTGGGGGAGAGGGGGAGGGGGGAGGGGGGGGGGGGGTGTTTGCTAGCGAACGTGTTGCTTGAGGGTTCTCAAAATGTTACCCGAAGAGAAATAGGGTATTGTTGTTGTTACCATTTCTTTGGGGCGGCTGCTTGCTTGCAGTCGTGCTCATGCTTGTGAAGGAGTTGCGGTTGCCATATGGTGCAAATATTTCATACTTGTTCGTGCTTTGACTTGCAATTCGTGAATGTTTCATGCTGTGAAGTCATTTTTGCCATGTGGATCTTATGTGAGTGGCTTACGAGTCTCCACCTCTTTTTTCACCTCTTTCTTCTCCCCTCGTTTTACTGATTTCGTTTTTTCACCTCTTTCTTCTCCGCCGTCTACCCTGCTCCTTCACCTGCTGTGAAGAAAGTTCTGGGAACCTTCTCCCGTCAGTCACTCAAGGGGGAGTATAAGGTGAGTGTGGGTGTGCCGAATGGGGTGGCTCGGAGAACTCTTCTAGGGTGGTCTAATAAAGAGGAAAACGGATTGTCAAAGTGGCACACAGCATATTGACTTGACATGAGGAAGAACCAAGTAGGAATTTGCAAGATGTGCAATGCAAGGCGTGCATCTTGTCCAAAAAATGCACCAAAGGAGAAATTTCTAAAAGTAAGTTGTTTAAGAGGGAATCGGATTGGCAAAGTGGCACACTGCTATATCGACATGGGGAAGAACCAAGTAGGAGTTTGCAAGATGTGCAATGCAAGGCGTGCATCTTTTCCAAAGCAGTCATTACTAAAAACGGCAGCAGACACATGGTGAGGTCGTTGACGGTGCTTGTGAGCATTCGAATGGAACACTAACTTTTACCATTTTTTACTGGTGGGTACCAGGGTGAGCCAAGCGGGGCGGCACAGCAGAGAAGGGCAAGGCCTCCCGTTTTTACTGTAGAAGAAGGGTTAGAGGATATCAGTCGCTATATGGTCCCTGAACTGTTCAAGCCCCGTCTTCGACGTGCCATTGCAAACTTCGTGGCGGGTTGCAACATCCGAGTTGAGACAATTGATTCACGGGAGGTGAGTTGTTTCTTGGCGCGGCGCAATCATGCATTTTTCTCGCTCTGCCTTAAGCTGTTTCTTTAAGGTCCATAATCTAGACAGGTCCAAACCCTAATTGTGTCAATCACTGGCCCTCTTAACCCTCAATGTTACAGTTCCACCACATGCTCATCACATGCAACCCACTATGCGGGCAGCCGGGCATGATACCGCCTAGCTGGTTAGTCGAACGCGACGTGGCCGAGCTTAAAGCAGCTCGCAAGCGCAAGAGGAGCAAAGAAGGCACTAGTAGAAATGGTCGAAGAAAGTACTGAGCGTAAGGAAGGGGAGAGGACAACAAAAGAGGAAGGGGAGAGGAGTTCTTGGTGCGGCTACGGGAGTAGGAGTAGGAGGTTGCCTCGAAGCACCCTTTGAGACTTTTGGTATGGCCAGTCTCATACTAGTGCACTAAGATGGACTTACCAGCTTTTCAGTGAACAAATGTGTGGTCACTTATTTGTCACCTGGCAGATGCTCAGCTTTGAGCATGTTTGTGCACTTGCTTGACCCGTAAGTTATGGTTGTTGATTCTACCATGTCGATCATCGCAGTATGGAGGATTTGGAAGTAGTGCGAAGTTTTGAAGTTGCTTGTGCTTCATTGTTTCAACATTTAGTTTCCTGTTTTATGATTTAGCAGACTCTCGCAGTTCTTTGAGTTTTGAGGATTGCTTGACTTGTTTACCCTTACTTGTTACACTTGGGGGCCTGAAAAATGGTTTTTATAAACATGCACGAGCATCGAATCAAACTACTCTTTGTTTGACAACAATCAAATCAAACCTTTTTCTAGCTTAAAACGTTCGCAGGATTGGGAAACGGTTGGTCGAACCGTTCTTCGAAACCTTTTTTGTCCGCTTAAGTTGCGTCGAACCTGAACAGTTTAATGCAGAAATGCATGAAATGTGACTAACACGCATATGGCAATTTGAAAAAGACATGTTGGCGTTTATGACGAACCAGGGTTCGACTAGGCTGTATTGGACCTCGGACCTTATAATAGGAAAGAAAAAAAAAAGGAAAAAAAGAGAGAGAAAAAAAAACATAAATGGTAGTACATGTCGTCATACTAGGTATTAAGCATTGTACTTGCTATCGATCATTAAGCTAACTATCAGCCCTCCTGTTCAAGCGGCAATTATATTCCTTGGTGTTGGAGCGGGTTGCATGAGACATGGGTGGAGAGAAATGAGCTCAAACCCACGATTTGTAGTTGGGAAAGGGCTTTTAGCGCGCTTCGTTGATCCCCGTTACAAGCAGATGAACTTTCAAAAGACGTAATTAAAGGGTGTTTAAAAGTTATCATATTTGTTGCTAGATGCATCTCGACATGGCTCGACTCGAACATGTTCGGGTTTGGTTCGTGCTCATGACTACGCGGAATATGCTTGTGTGAGCCAACCATGGCAACAGATGGAAAGCGCGAAGGCCTAGATGGGGCTGGGTTGCGAGAGGTGCGAGGAACTGGGAGGGGATGGTTGCGTTGCGAGTGGCTGAAGGAAAGGGGCGAATTGGAACGCGGGATGAGTTGGGGTGCGAGACGCACGGTGGGCTAGAGAGAAGCATGGGTGGGAGGCGAGAAGGACTAGAGGCAGGGAGGTGGGTTACAAGAGGTGCGAGAAGCTGGGAGGGGATGGCTGCTAGCTGCTAGAGGGAAGGGGCAAACTGGAATGCGGGAGGCATGATGAATGAAGTGACAAGAGGCGATGGACTCGAGAGAACCTGAGGAGCATGGTTGCGGCGGCTAGAGGGAAGGGGCGAATCGGAACTTGGGAGGCATGATGAACAGGGAATTTTGATGGAGGGAGAGGGAGGAGGTGAGGGGCAGGGGAACAGCTAGAACTTGCTACTCTTTCTTCCTTCTCCTCTTCTCCCTTTCAGGGCGTTCCACTTCCTCCTGGCTGGTTCGCATTTTCCTCAGTCATTCTTCATGAGGTATTCCTTTCTGCAATGCCTTCCCATTGTCCTTGTGCTAGTCTCCTCTGCTCCATGTGTACGCTGCCTCAAAAGCAGTGATTCTCTCATGCCCCTCAGTCATCCTTCACGAGGTGATTCTGCAATGCCTAGCCATTCTCCTTGTGCTATGCTCCTCTTGAGTCCCCTCAAGAATACACCTTTTCCACTCCGGTCATTCCTCCTATTCTCTTCGGCATCACCCATCACCCGAATCCCCCTTATGCAGCCCATCTCATCCCATCCCATCCTTTCTTTCCTCCCTATCTGCCCCTCCTTCCCTTCAGAGCCCCGATTTAAAGCCATCCAGCCGAATTGCTGCCTTTGATTTTGATGGCTGCTTGGTCAACACAAATGTGCGCATGTGAGTGCTGTAGGTTTAGGGAGGGATAGAAGCACGTGCACAGTGCGCTGCGCATGCTTGCAAGTTGAGCGTGGCAGCGATTGATGCCTTTGCCTTGGTCAACACGAATGTGCGCTTGTTGGTTGGGGCCGGGGAGGCGCGGGAAGGGGTTGCGGGTTGGGGGTTGGGAACAGTCCTGCTGTTTCGTCAACAATAATGTGCGCATGTGAGTTGAGGGCGTGGGGATGGGAGGTGGGATTGGGGAGAGGAGGAAGGTTTCGTTTGGATGTGCTTAGTCAAATCTCATGTGCGGATGTAAGCTGAGGGCATTAGCGTTTGGAGAGGCGGGAGTGAGTGCATGTGAATCGAGGGCAGGAGGCAAGAGTGAGTGCATACATGCATGTGTGAGTCGAGGTCAATGTGAGTGTGTGAGAGGAGTGTGTGAGAGGAGTGTGTGAGAGGAGTGTGTGAGAGGAGTGTGTGAGAGGAGTGTGTGAGAAACAGTTCCCAGCGTGCTGCAGAAGTCTCACTCAACATCCATCTCTCTCCATCCATGTCAACTTCCCCCCTTGTCCACACAGCATGGGACCAAACGCCTGGTCTCTCATGTTTGAAAGAGTCCCCAGCGTTCTGCAGCAGTTTCACCAAGCGGGCTACAAGATTGTGAGTCTTACTACACATTTGAGATGCTGAATTACATGCTCGTTACGTCCTAAAATGCTCGATATCTTCTCTCTGATTTCCTTCTGCCTGCTCGATCTTCATCTTTGTTGTCAGGGAGGACAAATCTTCATTGTTTTGGGGTCACCTTTGTTTTCATTACACCATCAACCTCAAACAATGCAACCCCGACTCTCGAAACCTCAAAGCTCAATCATCGATCGCTTCACCAAGAAGGCAGAAGTGCTACCTGGTGTCACCCTCCCCTCCACATCAATTCCACACCTCACCAGGCCGTCTTCACCAACAACGGGTCCAACATCAATCGCATCACCAGGCACACTCAAGAGCGGTACCAAGTGATCTGACACTCAAGAGCGATACCAAGTGATCTGACACTCTTTAAGAGATTCCAATGTCAACCCTCCTCCACATCACCCCGACCCCCTCAACAGGTAATCTTCACCAACGAGTCAAACATTGATCGATCCACCAAGCACACTCACGAGTAACCTCACGCCTGAACTGAAACCCAACGTCAACCCTCCGCCTATTTGATCCTTGTGTCAAGACCATCTCCCCCCCACTCTCCCCCCACCCCCCCCCGGTGCCAGGTCATCTTCACCAACGAGTCAAACATCAATCGCTTCACCAATCAGTGCCACAAGGCCATTGAGAGCACACAGGAACAATGCCTAGACCCTGTAACCCCAAAACTCAAACCCTGTCCCCCCCTGTCAACCCTCATCAGGTAATCTTCACCAACGAGTCAAACATTGATCGCTTCACCAAGCAACGACACAAGGCCATAGAGTCAAAAATCGGCCGGCTGAATGGATTCATGCGCTCAGTGCCTGGCGTGCCCATGCAGGTAGGTGTTGTCTTCTCAGGGTGCTTGCAGGGTTGCAAGGGAGGGGTTATGTATGAGAGGGGGAGCTTCACCAAGCAAGCAGCGACACAAAACCATTGAGAGCAAGATAGGGCGCCTTAACGGGTTCATGTGCACAGTCCCAGGCGTGCCCATGCAGATATGGATTGTCTTGTTAGGGTGCTTGCAGGGTTGCAAGGGTAGAGGTTATGTATGAGAGAGGGTGCTTCACCAAGCAAGCAGCAACACAAGGCCATTGGGAGCAAGATAGGGCGGTTGATTGGCTTCATGCGCACAGTCCCAGGCGTGCCCATGCAGATATGGATTGTCTTGTTAGGGTGCTTGCAGGGTTGCAAGGGTAGAGGTTATGTAAGAGAGAACGGGAGCTTCTCGAAGCAAGCAGCGCCATTGAGAGCAAGATCGGCCGGCTGAATGGCTTCATGCGCTCGGTTCCAGGGTGGCAATGCAGGTGTGTGCCGTTTGCAGTGCGGGTGCCTGTTGCATGTGTGTGCTGCATGCAGGCCTCTGTTGCCGGGTTACATGGGTAGCGATCAGATGACACACACCATGATGCCAGGAGTGTCTTTCGAGTCGACTCAAAAGTCACCTTGCTGCATGCAGGCCTGTGTTGCCGGGTTACATGGGTAGCGATCAGATGACACACACCATGATGCCAGGAGTGTCTTTCGAGTCGACTCAAAAGTCACCTTGCTGCATGCAGGCCTGTGTTGCCAGGTTACATGGGTAGCGGTCATATGACACACACCATGATGCCAGGAGTGTCTTTCGAGTCGACTCAAAAGTCACCTTGCTGCATGCAGGCCTGTGTTGCCGGGTTACATGGGTAGCGGTCATATGACACACACCATGATGCCAGGAGTGTCTTTCGAGTCGACTCAAAAGTCACCTTGCTGCATGCAGGCCTGTGTTGCCGGGTTACATGGGTAGCGGTCAGATGACACACACCATGATGCCAGGAGTGTCCATGCAGGTCTGTTCTGCCGGGATGCAGGTGTGGCTTTAAGGTGTCTAAACGGCAGGTAGGCATAAATATGGTATCGTGCGAGAGAAAGAGGAGTTGAAGTGAATGGACCATGGATATAGGGATGCAGCAACCCAAGGGACATGTCTCGGATGCTACATTGTTACTTGAATTGAACTGACGCGAGTTGAGCTGAAACTATTTTTTTCCTCGTTCTCTCTCACGTTTCCGTCTCCCGTCTCTCCGTTCCCCCTCGCTTCTTCTCCTTCGCTTCTCCAGATAATCATATCCTGTGGTTGCAGCAACTCAGGGGACCTCTTGGAGAACGTATCATTTACTCACTTCCCCTTCCCCCTTCCATCCCCTCCCCTCCTCCTCTCCAGATCTTCATCTCCTGTGGTCGCAGCAACTCAGGGGACCTGTTCCGGAAACCAGAAGGGGGGCTTTGGCATCTGCTATGCGAGTGTGCGAATGAGGGGAGACAAGTGGAATGGGAGTGGTGAGTGTGTGACATGTGGTGGCGCTGCTGTGACAAAGGGGGCTTTGGCACCTTCTGTGCGCGTGTGGGAATGAAAAGAGACCAGTGGTTTGGGAGAGGTGAGAGTGTGGCATGCGATGGGTTGATGGGCGTGCCACTGCTCCTAGAGAGGGGTGGAGGGAGTGGGGAAGGGGGGCTGTGGCATCTGCTGTGCGCGTGTGGGAATGAAAAGAGACACGTGGATGGGGAGAGGTGAGTGAGAGTGTGGCAGTGAGTGAGTGAGTGTGTTGTGGCAAGGTGGGGGGGGCTGCTGTGCGAGTGCGGGAGTGAAGAGAGGAGACATGTGGATCGCGAGAGGTGAGGGGTGTGTGTTGTGACAAGACAGCCGGGGCTTTGGCATTGCTGTTCGTGTGCAGGAAGGAAAGCAGACAGGTGGACTGGGAGAAGTGAATGAGCTGGCACGTGATGATGCTGCTATCACTGGTGAGGCTTCTGTCACCGCTGTGCAAAGCGTGAACCACATCTTGCACCCACTGTAACCCACTTTTACACCTTTTCCCTGGTCGTCCTCACTTGATCCTGCCTCCCCGCCTCGCACCCATCTCCAACCTATTCCACTCAGTATCCCCTTCTCCCTTTCACCCCTGACTGTCTCCTCACTGAGTGCCTCATGCCTCCTCACCGCCTGCCTCCCTTCCCTGTCGGTCTCTCCTGTGTGCCTCCCTTCCCCTGCAGCTCATTCTTCGTGGAAGACGCGGCTGTTCGCCCTCAGGACCACTGTGATTTGAATTGACTCTAAATACTCCACTTCTCCCCCTGTTTGCTGCCCCTCCCTGCCACCTGCCTCCCTCCTCTTCCTCCCATCCCCGGCAGCTCATTCTTCGTGGGAGATGCAGCTGGTCGCCCTCAGGACCACAGTGATTCCACTCAACTCACGACACTCAACTAATCCTCCCCTGTGTGCCTCCCCTCCTTGCCACCTGCCTCCCTCCTCTGCCTCCCGTTCCCTGCAGCTCATTCTTCGTGGGAGATGCAGCTGGTCGGCCTCAGGACCACAGTGATTCCGACCAGGTGTTTGCTCAGGTGAGAAAAAATGGTTAATTGGTATCTCTTCTCCCCGTTTCATTCACTTCGTGATTGGGGTTGACGAATGACCTGCTAATCTCGTTTTGCATGTTACCTCCACCCAAATCCATTATGTGACGCCCTCTGTTGTGGCGCCCAATATCGCGCCCTCTACCTTATCTCCTGTCAGAGACTCAACCTGCCGTTTTATCTGCCTGAAGACGTGTTTGGGCCATCCCCCTCCGCGTTGAACCGGCTTCTCCCACCACCACCATCTACAGTACTAAAATAATCTTCTGGTACACCATGGATCAATAAAGCTCCATTTTACAGTCTCGCAAGAAATATCAGCTGTTGAACCCGCTTCTTGCAACAACACACCACCCTTGAGACTGCCATTATTTCTTATGTAAGATCCCGAAGATACGCCAGATTTTCAAGGGTTGGAGCAGGCTTCCTGCACAACAACTACCAACTCTACCATATCAAAAGTTAATGTTTCATGTATGGTAATTTTGTATATCTCCACCCAGTGCCCCAATACATTTTTTACATAAAATATGTCAGAAATTTGTGTCCTAGATGCATAGTGAGGCAAGATTTCAGGTGCAACGGCCTCTGCATAGAATCTGTGTAAAACCTGCATGTGGATTGTTTTCTACACCAATGATTTGCTAAATGTTTTTGTACTAGCGAGATATTTTTCTTCGCGAGTCGTACCTCATCTGTTTCACACATCAGCAAATCTATCTAAAGCGTACTCGTTGGTGGTGCACCACAACCTTCGACGGCGCCACCAAAGCAGCCCTCGGCATTGCTGCCCCTTACGTCCCCTAGCTTCCCCCCTCTCCCAACAGCTGTCCCCCCTCCCGCAAAACATTTCCTCATTCCTCCGCACAACCCGTTCCCCCCATTCCGCCTGCTGTCCCCCCTCTCGCCAGCTCCCTACTAGCCTCACTTGACTCGAACCCTCATATTCTACCTGCAGTGCTCCTTTTCATTCTCCGAGTCACAGCAACCAGCAACCATGAGAGCTAAGGTAGAGTCACCTTTTCCCCAGCTGGCCCCGTAGTTTCCCTAGCACAGTTATCCTAAGGCGCTTTAGGTTTATCGTTTAGTAGCTAGGCGTTCTACCTCCCCTCACTTCGTGTGATCGTTTTTCCTTTTCAGTTTGACAATTGCCATATATTCAACTAGTTCAGCGATACTGATCTTCGTGTTACTTACCTGTGTTTTGCAGTGGAAGAAGAAGCGTATGCGGCGGTTGAAGCGCAAAAGAAGAAAGATGAGACAGAGATCCAAGTAAGCGTCACATGCGCCGAGGATTCTCACCTGTGCTTTAACGCGGAAGCAGGACTCCGAAATTTTGTGAGGATCCGATCGAGGTGCACTGCGAATGTCCTGCGAAGTATGGCGACAACTGAGCCGAGTGCGAGATTCGGGGTTAGACCTGATGCGAGGGTTGTAGCATGATGCTTCTGCTCGATCCATCTGTTAGCGTCTGACTGATTTGCGAGGCTTAGCCACGTGGATGCTTCTTGCTGGCTCTTTTTGTTTCAAACTCGTAATGTGAATTTTAAATTCTGACGTGAACTTGTTCCACCAACAGTCCCCCACTATCCCGTTTTGGCCCTCCCTTTTCCTGAATTTGCTTCTCATTCTTCTTTTCCATGACTACCCCGGTGACGATCCGATTTGTTACACACTCTCTGAACGGATCCTGGACTTCGGTCATTTATCCTGTGTGGTTAATATCCAGTCTCTGAGGGCCAGTTTCTTGTGACTGACGTATGCGTGGGTCTTTTATGGTCCCGTGCGGGTATGACTTTCCCGTTTTACTTTTTCGCTTATGTTGCTTTCCTGCTTCTTCTGTTCCTGGCCCAGTGACGATCATATTTGTTACACACTCTGAAAGGCGCTGGACTTTGGTCCTTTGTCATGTGTGGTAAATATCCACCAACGCTGAGGGCTCGTTTTGATCGTTCTCTTATTTCCTTGTCCATTCTCAATGTTCCATTTCGAGCACCGTGGTTTTCTAGCATAGAAATCCTAGAAGTCGACTTTGTTTGACTGGGTGGCAATTCAGGCAACCAACCATGTCTATCGCTGCATGGATTAGGTGTTCAGTCGCCCAAACATCAATCTCTGCTGTACCTATACCCTCTTGTGGGGTAGCCAGTGCTCCATAGCTGGTTGAAGGGTGCAGTTGAGAACAAGTGGCGTTGGTGAATGTGGGCTCTTCGAATATGTTTTGTGACATATTTTTACTGCACCAAGCATGCTGTTCATAATTATGGCGAGTGGGCAAATACCAACGAATGAAACAGCAACACACGGAAAGTCATGTTCCAGGTTTGGTGTAAATCTCTAGAACAGCAATATTTCAGCGCTGTGACTGGCTGGGTGGGTAGACAGTTCCTAGGGCTTGCACGTGGAGTATTTCAAGCAGGAACATCCCAACTGAATGGAGCTGAACAGGGTCAAACCATTCCCCTGCAGCCAAACATGTTTTGTCTACTGATTCGATCAGTCAGTATCTCTTCCCTGTTGGCAGCCAGTGTAGCAATGATGCATCCTACAGGCGCCTTTGTGTGCCAGTGTAACTGGCCAGATCAGACTGCTGTCGTGGCATAGTACGGCAGTGTGACATGCATGCATGTGCCATTTTATGCCCCAGGACCAGGTGACACCCTTGGTTAGATCAGGTGTTTGCAATTGTTTGGGTTGGGGACCTCTCAACTTGCAAAAGGACAGAAAAGGCAATCAAATGAAAAACACGGGGTCCTCCTGAAGTACAAGATATGGTACGGTAGATAGGCTCCTCTTTACTATATCCCACTGAAACCCCCACAGTTCAGAGCGCGGACAGGGGAGAGACTACTGTAATTCAAATGGACCGTGACTGGCTGCATAATGGGAGCAGGCCTTGTTGAATTCGTTGGCCCTGCTTATAGTGTAGAGCCTCAGATCTTCTCAAATCTCCAGTAATTTCCATAGCCTGCAGCCTCCACCGCATCTCTCACACTGCAGCATTCCCCATCCATCATGCTACCGTTCCCCTAGAACCCCCTTATTTGACCTCCATTCCACGGTTCCTCTATTTTGTCTCTTTCCGTGGAACCGCATTATCAGCACCACTGCTGCAGGCCACTAATCTAATCCCACTGGGAGCAATCAATGGAGCGAGGCCGGGTTTCTGCCCTCTCTTTTCCCTCCTGAAGCCGTTGCCTCTCCTTCTCTCCAGCATTTCCCTCCTCTCTCCATCATTCCCTCCTCCCTCTCAAGCAGTCCTCCCCCTCTCTCTCTTTTCCCTCCCTTCTCCCTCATGCCTCGCCTCCACTTTCGATGGACTAAAAGGTCAGCAGCATTGGTGCACCCATCTTTGAGACGTCTCAGAAGGTGCACCGATCTAGTCCCACAGGGAGCATTATGAGGGAGAGAGTCGAATTCTCTGTCCTCCGGTCGTTTCCTCCTCCCACCACCCGCCACGTTTCCTCACCCATCTCTCCTCCTCTTTCCATAAGCTCTATCGCCAACAGGAGCAGAGGCGCACCGATCTAGTACCACTGGAGGCACCACAAGAGAGGGAGACGAATGCCCTGTCCTCTGCCATTTCTCTCCTCCCTCTACCCTTCCACTCCCCCCTCTCCTCCTCTTTCCCTCCTCCCTCCACCCTCCCTCCAGGTGGCCCCTCCTCCCTTCCCTCTCACGCCTCCTCCTCTCATGCCCCTCCTGTCTCCATCGGTTTGGTTCAGTCATGAGCAGCTGCTGCCGTTCCTTCTTCTCACTCCTCCCCTCCCCTTACGCCTCTCCTCTCTCCATGGGTTCTATTGCCAGCAGCTGCAGCGAGGTGCCAGTGGCATCTGCCCATGCCTCCATTCCCCTTTCCCCCTCTCACTCCAACACCCCTCCCGCCTCTACTCCAACACCCCTCACGGCTCTCCCCCTCTCTCCATGGGTTCTATTGTCAGCAGCTGCAGCGAGGTGCCAGTGGCATCTACCCAGCCATAGTGCGGCATGCCCCATGCCGCCATTGCCCTTTCGCCCTCTCACTCCAACCCCCTTCACGCCTCCCCTCCTCTCTCCATCGGTCCTATTGCCAGGAGCTGCAGCAATGTGCCAGTTGGCCCTGTTCAGCCATAGTGCGGCATGCCCCATGCTGCTGCTCCCCTTTCTCCCTCTCACTCCAACACCCCTCACGCCTCTACTCCAACCCCTCTCACGCCTTTCCTTCTCTCTCCATAGGCTCTATTGCCAGCAGCTGCAGAGAGTTCGAAGTGGCCTCTGCCCAGCCATAGCCCTCTCTGTCATTCCCTTCCCCTTTATGCCACTCAGAACTCTCCTCCTCTCCCTCTCACGCATCGCCTCCTCACGCCTCCCCTTCTCTCTCCATAGGCTCTATCGCCAGCAGCTGCAGAGAGTTCGCAGTGGCCTCTGCCCAGCCATAATGTGGCATGCCCCTGGGGGTTGAAACGTAGGGAGGTAAAAGGCAGAGGTGAAAAGAGGATGTGAAACAGAGAGGTGAATCGAAGGTCGGACACGAGGTGGAAAATGAGGTGAAACACAGAGGTAAAGGCACAGGTGGAAGGTAAAGGCGCAGGTGGGAGGTAAAGGCGCAGGTGGGAGGTAAAGGCACAAAACTCAGACTTCTATCACGTGGCTGTTTAAATAGGGGGATTTTAGTTGGATTTGACGGAGCAAACGGTTTTGACGGTTCCGTTTTGACGGTCCGGTTTTGAGGGATGCACTCACTCATAGTACGTCGGCTCTTCCACCACCACGTCCCACAGCTCGCCACTCGTGCTCTTCCCCCAAGAGTCAGAGACAGAATGCAAGTACACACATACTGCGAGCACATGTCACCACAAGGGAGTGCACTCACTCGTAGTACGTCGGCTCTTCCACCACCACATCCCACACCACACCTCGCCACTCGTGCTTGAGCACCAAAAGTCAACGAGTGAAATCAATCATGGTGCATCCCAATAGCATGCACTCACTCATAGTACGTCGGCTCTTCCACCACCACGTCCCACAGCTCGCCACTCGTGCTCCTTCCATACTTGTGCACCTTGCTGGTGTTGGGAAGTGAGAAAGAGGGGAGGAGAAGTGAGGTAGAGAGTCGACCTTGAAAATAGGCGAACATAGGCTTTGGAAGGACCGAAGATCGAACTTGAAAAGAGCTGATAAGCCTCGTAACGAAACGCAGTGTAGAACTACAATGGAAACATAGCTTGCCTGTAAGTGAAAGAGCCTTCCCCTCAAACTCTTATTGTACTTTCACAAAGTGTTACCAGCCATAAGCAAACACTTACGCCGTTCACAAAGCTCTTACCACCCTCAACAAAACTCTTACCCGTCCCCGTAATGCTCCTCTCCCCACGTTCTCGACCAGCCTGTTGGGAGGGAGACACACGAGGGGAGGTGGAAAGTGAGGGTGGATCGGGATGGGGATGGGGAGGATTGGGATGCGTTGATATGGGTATGGGAATGGGAACGGGGAATGGTATTGGCATGGGGATGAGTATGGGCGGGCGTGAACCTCTCCTCGCACTTGTCACCTCACTTGCTTCTCGCACACAGCACGCAGAGGAAAAGAGGCAGCAGGGAACTTATTACCAGCACCAGAGAGTAATTTGTGACTCACGAGAGGAGAAGGGCGAGAGGTGCCATGTCTCCCCTTGTCTCCTGCCCACCCCGTTGGTGAATCGCTCCCCCCACTTGTCGCTCGCCCCACTTGCTTGTTGATTACAGCAAGAGAGGAAGAGGGGACTTGCCGGCAGCAAAGAGCAGGAGAGCAAGAGAGGGGACTCACGGGAGGAAGAGGGAGACAGGTGCCATGTCTCTCCTTGTCTCCTGCCCACCCCGTTGGTAAATCGCTCCTCCCACTTGTCGCCCCACTTGCTGCCGTCATCGTCCTGCTCTGCCCACTTGTCCGTCCTGCCGTGCAAGCCAAGCCATGCCATGCCATGCCAAGCCATGTTCAGATAGGAAGGTTTAACCACTTGCACCTCACAACCCACTTGCTGCCGTCATCATCCTGCTCCGACCAGTTGTCCGTCCTGCCATATTGCCATGCCATGTTCAGGTATTTAGTTAGGAAGGTGTAAACATTTGCACCTCACAACACAACCCACTTGCTGCCGTCGTCGTCCTGCTCCGCCCAGTTGTCCGTCCTGCCATGTCAATCCATGCCATGCCACGCCATGATCAGATAGGAAGGTTTAACCATTTGCACCTCACAACCCACTTGCTGCCAGCATCGTCCTGCTCCGCCCACTTGTCCGTCCTGCCATCATGCCTTGCCATGCCATGCCACGCCATTCCATGCTGTGCCATTTCACATAGAAAAGTAAATCAAATGCATCTCTACAAATCAGATGCATTGAATCTCGGTTGGTCCTTCACAACAACAGCAAAAAAACTAAAACCAACTGCAACGAACGTGCGAGCATCTCACCTTTTGCGCACAACAGCCCCCTGCCCACCGTACTGCTCCCACCTCGACTGCCCCTCATGCTGCTGCACTCCCATCCCGGCATCCCTCCAATCCCACGGCATGTGGTACTGAAGAATGAATCCCACCCATGATTTCACCAGCAAAGAGCATCTCACCACTTGAGCACTGCTCCCCGCCCGTCATACTGCTCGCTCCACGCTCCCATCCCAACAGCATGCATACCCATGTACAAAAAGAGCATCTCACCACTTAAGAACAGCCCCTCTCCCGCCATACTGCTCGCCCCACTTCTCCCACCACGACTGCCCCTCGTGCCTTGGTGCCCTCCCACACCAGCATGCATACCCATCTACCCCTCATCTCACCATTTCAGCACAGCCCCTCTCCCGCCATACTGCTCGCCCCACTTCTCCCACCACGACTGCCCCTCGTGCCTCTGCAATGCCATCCCAACATTCGTGCATGCATACCCCATATAGCATACGAGCCACCTACCACTTGAGCACAGCCCCTCTCCCGTCGTACTGCTCGCCCCACTTCTCCCACCACGACTGCCCCTCGTGCCGCCCAAACTTGTACGCCCCCTTCTCCGTCCACCCCCTCTCGTTGTACTTCTCCCACCTGGTAGTGAGGGGGAAGAGAGGACGAGGAATAGAGAATATAGGGTGAGAAGAGAATGACATAACCCTACTCTCTCCATTCTCGGTCCACCCCCTCTCGTTGTACTTCTCCCACATGCAATAAGGTAGAAGAGATGAAGGGGAGCAATGGGGGGGCAGTTGTGGGTGGGGCAACAGAGGAGGGGTGTAGGGTGTACGCCCCCTTCTCCGTCCCCCCTCTCTCGTTGTACTTCTCCCACCTGTGATAGGGGGGGACGGAGGGGGAAGAAACGAAAAGGGCAACGGGGGAGAGGCGATAGAGGAGGGGTTTAGGGTGTATCCCCCCTTCTCCGCCAACCCCCGCCCGTTATACTTCTCCCACCTGCTCTCCCACCTGCTCTCCCACCTGCTCTCCCACCTGCTCTCCCACCTGCTCTCCCACCTGCTCTCCCACCTGCTCTCCCACCTGCTCTCCCACCTGCTCTCCCACCTGCTCTCCCACTTGCTCTCCCACCTGCTCTCCCACCTGCTCTCCCACCTGCTCTCCCACCTGCTCTCCCACCTGCTCTCCCACCTGCTCTCCCACCTGCTCTCCCACCTGCTCTCCCACCTGCTCTCCCACCTGCTCTCCCACCTGCTCTCCCACCTGCTCTCCCACCTGACGGGTCCAGGGAACACTGACCCACATTTCCACCCTCCCTTCTCTCTTCTCCCTCCACCCATGCCTCTTGCATTTCTCCCGCTGAAGGTTGAAAGAAGAGGAAAATTCAATTGAGAGTTCCCGGGTTGCATTTAGGATCCTCTGTCTCACATCCCCACCCGCCCTTTACCTTCTCTGTCCACCTGCTTTCACTCTCCTCCCACCTAGCGAGGCAATTAAAGAAAGAAATCAGGGACTGTTGACAGGGAGGGGTTTCAGGTTTCGTGTTCAGATGCGATCTTATGAGGCGCCTCAGAAGCTATCTCACATCACATTCCCACTTCCCTTCTCCCTACCCCCTCACATGTGAGCGACAATATTAGGTGCCTAAAAAAGCCCCTCATGATTGAAATCAAGGATTTATAGGGGGATATAAGGGTCAAATTCCACTCTCGCACTTTTCCCGAACAATTTTCCCGCCAAACCCACCATGGTTCTGGGCTCACCATTTCTCAGTCCAGGCATCAGTTCGCGATTTGGCCTGCTTGTGCGCACTGCGCTCTATGCGGGCGATGCCGCTGCAGGAAGAGGGGGAGAGGAGGGGAGATGAGGCGGGAAGCAGGAAACATATGAGAGAGCACATACCCAAGACTTGGCCTGATTGTGCGCACTTGACGTGGGTAGGAATGCCATTGAGACAGTGGTGGACGAACAAAAGGGGAAGAGGGTGAGGAGGGGCTGAAGCAATCAGACAGGCTAGGCCTGCTTGTGTGCACTGCGCTCGTCGCGAGCGATGCCTCTGGAATTGGGTTGGAGTGATGAAAGAAGAAAAGGGCCCAGGAGGAAGGGGTTGGGGAGGGTTGAGTCAGGTACGGCGGGGAGGCCAGTGACGGTGCCTGAGTATATCCCAGATTATGTTGGAGTCACTGTTGAACATCCCATCACTTTTGACGCGGTTCCCTTTTGGCTCACTTTTGGTTCAACAGTGACTCCAACATAATCCCAGTCTCAAAAGTGAGCCAAAAGGGAAAGTCCCAGACTCGGATTTTGACTCCTTGTGTGCACTGCGATTGAGACTTTCCCTTTTTGAAACTATCAGTCCTCACCACCACCTCCTTCCACGTCTCTCATTTCCTCTAATCCCTGACCTGAAACTACCTCAATCTCTCGTTTCCTCCCTCGAACCCTCATTCACTCCCTCATACTCATTCACCTTGCCCCCCTCGCCTCCTCTCAACCCTCCTTCAGACCTCCTGCCATTTCTCCCAACTATCTCTAATCCCTGGCTCTCAATCATGTTTCCTTCATTTCCCCACCCCACATTCCCTCTCTCCTCCTCACCTCCACTCATCCCTCCTCAACACCTCCTGCTACGTCTCCCACGCCCACCAGCTCAAGGACCTGGCATCTCCTCACACTCTCACTCACTCCCTCCCTCACTCCCTCAATCATTCTCTGCTTCACTCCCTCCCTCACGGCTTCACTCACCTCCACTCGTCTCGCCTCAGCACCTCCTGCCACGTCTCCCACCAGCTCGCGTCCAACGCTCTCCCTCACTATCTCATTCCCTCACTCACTCCCTCACTCACCTCCATTCATCCCGCCTCAGCACCTCCTGCCATGTCTCCCACCAGCTCGAGCCCCTGACACACTAACCTTCCCTCCCTTTCTCCCCCCCATTTCCTCTCCGCACTCACCTCCACTCGTCCCGCCTCAACACCTCCTGCCATGTCTCCCACCAGCTCGCGCCCAAAGCGTTCCGCCCACTCTTCTCCGCGCCTGAAGGGGAGGGTGGGCGAAGCAGACGAGGAGGAGAAGGGGGAGGGAAGATGTAGGCAAAGGCGAGGGACGGGGAGGAAAGGGGGAAAATTTTTGAGACGTCTCAAACCAGTCTTCTTTCACGTGGGATTTGGTACTTTTACCACGAATGCAAATGCTTCTGAAAATCCTGGTGTCGTGTAATGCCTCCTCTCTCTCACCTCCTCTCTCTCTCGCCCCCCTCTCTCTTGCCTCTTCTCTCACACCTTGTCTCTCTTGCCTTTCGCTGCGTTCACACGGACTTGATGTGATGGATATTCATACCTAGTTCCTTGTATCCGGTCCAATCACTCTTCTCCCACCACTGCCATGATGCCATGCCATGCCACGCCATGCCATGCCATGCCATGCCATGCCATGCCATGCGATGTGATGCCATGCCTTGCCAACACCACACAACATCGCATCACAGAAACATAGTGGGAAGGGAGAACAAAAAAGGGAAAGATGAAGGAAAAGGGGAGATTAAGGAAACGAGAAAATGAAGGGATAGAGGATGAAGCCAAGCCGAGCAAAAGCCCTCACAGATTAGCTAATAAGTCACAGATGGGCCGCCTCTAGAGGCATCTAGAATCACTCACAGATCCCTTTCCCTGATGTACTTTCAACCACTGTCATGACACATGGGTTGCGAGTAAATGATGGCCTCCAATGAAGCTGTAGCTGCTCTTGGATTCATTGGCCCTCATGTCCTCCCTCTTCTTCTCTTTCCACCCCATCCCTACGTCCCCGTTCCTCGGCCCCATCCCCACGCCCATCCCCCTTACCCCAACCTCCCCACTCTACCTCATCCCAACCCCCACACTCACCGTTTCCTTCCATTGCACAGACCCATCCGAGCTCCTTCCTCCCATGATACTCTACCTGCACCGGTACCCATTCTCCCCCACGCCCTACCCGCCCTTATCTTCCCCTCCCACGCCGTCCCTACACCCCAACCCCCCAGTTCCCTCACCCCTCCCAACTCACCGTTTCCTTCCACTGGACAGACCCATCAGAACTCCTCCCGCCCATGATGCTCCACCGGCATCGGTAACCATTCTCCCCCACGCCCTACCCGCCCTTATCTTCCCCTCCCACGCCGTCCCTACACCCCAACCCCCTCCATCCAACCCCCCAGTTCCCTCACCCCTCCCTTCCAACTCACCGTTTCCTTCCATTGGACAGACCCATCAGAACTCCTCCCTCCCATGATGCTCCACCTGCAGCGGTACCCATTCTCCCCCACGTCCTCCCCGCTCTCCCGATACCACGAGCTGCCGTCCTCGTTAAGGCCCGACTCGTTAAGAGGCGCGTTGTGCAGGCTGATGTTCCACTCCTCCTCGCTCGCTATGCCCGTGTCTGGAAAAAGGGGGAGGGGAAAAGGGGGCGAAAATGGGATACATAGAGACATTCTTTTGAGCCAACTTAAGAGTCCCCTTGCCTCCTCCTCGCTCGCTATGCCCGTGTCTTCAAAAGGGGGGAAAGAGAAGGCGGAGAAGAGGGAAGAGGAAGTGGGGGAGAGCAGGGGAGTACGGGGGAGTGGGGGAAGCGGAAGGGGAGGAGCGCTTGGATGGGGGGATGGGTATGCTGTTTGACTCGTTAAGAGGCGCGTTGTGCAGGCTGATGTTCCACTCCTCCTCGCTCGCTATCCCCGTGTCTGGAAAAGGGGGAAAACCGGGAGGGAAAAGAGGGGTGCGGGAAGGTTAGAGCATGGAGGTGAAGGGGGAGCATGAGAATGAGGAGATCCTGAAAATCCTGCAACACGTCTCGTGTTGCGCCATTCATAATGACACCATGTAAGGCCACGTCATATGATAACCTTGCCAAATTGATCACACTGAAATCGTACCCCTTCGCACGCTGGGCTGTCTCTTGAGTTGGTTCTGTTTGTGTGTGTGTGTGTGTGTGTGTGGTGTGTGTGTGTGTGTGTGTGGTGTGTGTGTGTGTGAGTGTGTGTGTGTGTGTGTGTGCGTGCGTGTGTGTGTGTGAGTGTGTGTGTGTGTGTGTGTGTGTGTGTGTGTGTGCGTGTGTGTGCGTGTGTGTGTGTGTGTGTGTGCGTGTGTGTGTGTGTGCGTGTGTGTGTGTATGTATGTGTGTGTGTGTGTGTGTGCGTGTGTGTGTGTGTGTGTGTGTGTGTGTGTGTGTGCGTGTGCGTGCGTGCGTGCGTGCGTGCGTGCGTGCGTGCGTGCGTGTGTGTGTGTGTGTGTGTGTGTGTGTGTGTTGTCACCGCATCAATCAGATTGTAACGCTCACTCACCTCTGCGCGGCGGGCTGCCTCTCGAGTTGGCTTTTGAGTAGACTAGAAATTCAGATGATACCTTTCTGTTCCTTTGGCTTTCAGCGGAGCATCAATCACATTGAACACTCACTCACCTCTGCGCGGCGGGCTGTCTCTTGAGTTGGGGATGCACTGCCGAGAAACGCGGTTGGAAGCCCGACGCTGACGTGGCCTTGCGCGCCAAGGCCGCTGAGACCTGAGTTAACGTCCACGTGGCACGCACGTCAGAGCATCAGGGATCACACCAGAAGCTCCGCGCATTGGTATTGCAGGGAACTGGAAAGAATTTATAAACTGCTGAAAATTGATCAGGGATGAAAAATTCAGAATAAAATGTCTCTCTCTCTCTCCCGCTCTCCCTTTCTCCCTCTCTCTCAGTACCTGCGGAAAGAAGATGAATCTGCAGCGAGAATCACGCCACGACCGACGCCTCGATTTGATTCTGTTGCTCCCGCCTCTGCTAGTAGAGGCTCCGAGCCGTCCGAATCACCGCGCGACTGTCTTAATAGAAGACAATCCGCACAGTCTCTTAATAGCCAATCAGCAGCAGCCAGCTGTGGGCCGTAGAAGTTGCGAACGTTCTTACTACCTGTAGGCGGCTGATAGGCGATCCGACGTGGAATTGCCACGTGGAATGCGGTGGTTCGCCGCACTGCGGTTCTTGCCGGTTCGGCTATCCAAGAACCAGGTTTGAGACGAGAAGGCTCGGTGACATAGCCCGAAGCTAAAGCTGTGGCTCGGATAGACGTCATAGTTGTAGACGAGCCCACCAGCAGAGCAAGCTCAGGAGGTAACGCAGCGATCGAGCTAGTCGTGTGTCCCTTCAGGACTCAGAACCGCCTACTCAAATCTCTCAGGAGCTGTTGATATACTCCTATAATTTGTAGAAGCTCCTACTTATTAACTAGTAGTTAGCATTCATTGCTTCGAGGAGGAGCTAAGCAGCACTACACGTCGGTCCTTGCAGGCTCTGCAGTGCGCGACACGTCACTGTGACGTGTCGTGACTGTGTAAGCACAATGGCTGACGAATCGAGCCGCGAGAAGGGAAGGCAGAGCTCGGAATCGCATGGCTGACGCTCAACCGCAATCAGGATCAGGCTGACCAGCAAGGCAAGGAGGATCAGCCATGATGAAAGAAAAAAATCAGCTGCTTCTAAACCGAATCTTCTATCCGCAACCTTCTTCGAAAGAAATAATATATTCGAGACAAGTTGACGCGTCTACACGCCATCGCCATTGATCAGGCGAGAACGGAGGGTACTGCTGCACCCAGCATCCATGAAAGCACACGAAGCTAAAGCTCTCTGCTTCTCTGGTCAGGAAGAAATAGTGAATGCTGACCAGACAATTATTGTCAGGCATTTTACCTTGTCATCCGGCGCAAGTGCAGCGTATACAGTTTCCTGTACAGTATCTGTGCTGACATGATCCTAGGGGGGTTGTTCGTTGATTCTCCTGAGAGACTAGGACGAAGGATCCTGGCGCTTGGAGAGGGATGATCACGCGACTCGGCCCCATCATAATCGCATCAGCTGGTCAGGGCCATGGATTTTGGTGCGGCTGGCTGCGAAGCAAAGCCGGCGAAAAGGCATCCATCTGCCACGTCTCCGTGCCTTTGATCCGCTAGAAATTGCTTCGGCACGGTAGAGCTGACGTGGTGCTGACGCACCGTTATCCACTCGACCTGGAAAACACGCTCTCCTCCATCCACTCACAACAAGCAGAGGCAATGCCCGGCACAATCTAGATTGCGTCGCCTTCAAGGCGAGCCGCTTGTTTCAAAAGATTTGTGTGGGCGTGTGGGCGCGATGCCCTGCGACAGCATCTAGGTTTCCACCCCTCAGGAGCCACGAAGTGAGGAGGCATTTTGAACGGTCACCTAGCGCCAAAGCTTGATGGGGAATGGGACCACTGACGTGGCAATTGTGGCGAAAGTGCAACAGGAAAACTTTCCACCGCGCGGGGACCAATTGTTGTTGGGCCAAAAACCTTCTACCAATGACCTGGGAACGATAACCTGGCAACACGACTTGTACGGGTGGACGAGCCTGGAGAGTGCCATTTCATCGTCATGTTCGATCACTCGCTACACATCAGACGATTCCAGGCTGGCAGATTGTATGTAACACGGCATGTCAAGTGTTCGCTAGTAACAGTTTATACATGAACTGTAAACTGAACAGAAAACGGAAAACTTCCATACGATGAAATACAGCATGCAGTGTCATGCCTGAAAAGCACCTACAGTACCAGTATGAAAGCAAAACACATTCTATGCACACATTGACTGCTCTCCTAAATCCCACTAGTAGCGCAGTCCGTGAATAAACAAGACACAACCAATGTCAAATCAGAATGCACTAAGCGACACAATAAAAGCCAGCACAAGGCAGTACATGAGGGTGAAAGCCACCGGGCCATGAGGACTGTGAGCAGCAGCATTCCATTGAGGGCGCTCTGCAACCAGAAATACATAAGCATACACAGAAACGACCAGGACGGCGAAAGATTTGTAGGAATGAGTGATTGTAGACCAAGCGATGTACAACCGAGAGACCACATACACATGAAGGGAAGTGATACATAACTCACCAGCTCATGACCATGCACAGTCCCCACCAGCACACAGCAAGTCAAGCACACATTCAGAGCCGTCGCAACATGAACTTACACAGCCTGGAACTAATTCTTCTCCTGAACCAATCACAGTCACATTCGAGTCCGGCAAGAACACCACCAGCTTATCACGATCCGATGCCATCCCCACCAGCACACAGCAACTCATTCACATACACATCCACATTCAGACTCGCACCAGCACCCACGACTTACGGAGTTTCAGACTCAGGTCTTCTCCCGAACCAACCAGAGTCACATTCGAGTCCGGCAAGAACCCCACCAGCTTATCACGATCCAGCGCCGTCTCCGCCAGCACACAGCAACTCAAAAACAGACCCCAAGTGGCAGTACTACACTACCACAGACTCGGAGTTTCGGACTTCGGTCTTCTCCCGAACCAATCACAGTCACATTTGTGTCGGGAGAAAACACCACCAGCTTATCATGATCCGGCGCCATCCCATCAGCACACAGCAACTCAAAAACAGATCCCAAGTGTCAGTACTACACTACCACAGACTCGGAGTTTCGGACTTCGGTCTTCTCCCGAACCAATCACAGTCACATTTGTGTCGGGAGAAAACACCACCAGCTTATCATGATCCGGCGCCATCCCATCAGCACACAGCAACTCATTCAGACTCACTCACACCAACTCACACCACATACACTTTCAGACTTGCATCAATACACAGGACTTACGCAGCTTGGGACTCAGGTCTTCTCCCGATCCAATCACAATCGCGTTTGTATCCGGAGTAAACACCACCAACTCGTCATGATCCGGCGCCGTCCCACCACCAGCGCACAGCAACTCACACAGATTCAAAGAAGGACTTACGGAGTTTCGGACTCAGGTCTTCGCCTGACCCAATGACCGTGACATTGGTGTCAGGAGCAAACACCACCAGCTTGTCATGATCCGGCGCCGTCCACGGCTGCTCCCCATTGACACCCCCGCCAGCACTCAGCAACTCAAGCACAAACTCAAAGAAGCAGAACAGCACACGGACTTACGCAGCTTGGGACTCAGGTCTTCGCCTGACCCAATGACCGTGACATTCGTGTCCGGAGCAAACACCACCAGCTTGTCATGATCCGGCGCCGTCCACGGCTGCTCCCCATTGGCCGGCCCAAACCTGGGGTGCATGATTGGCTGCAGGAACGACAACTTCGGCTGCTCCGTCTTCTTCCAGCTCTTAGCTAAAAGCCCGCCCACTTGCTTGTTCGTCGGGCCCCACGTGAGCCACACCCACCCGGCACTCCTCGACCGAATATACCGCTGAAACTTCTCCAAATACTGCATCTCCTGGAAATCCGAGGACGTGTTATCCACCGAGGGGAACCGGCTGCCCCACTCTGTGACTATAAGGGGGGTGAAGTTCTTCTGAGGGATGAAACCGAACGCGGCGTCCCAGTAAGCCTCGAGGTTCTCTGGGAAGTTCATGTCCTTGAACCAGGGCTTGGTGGGGTCGACGAACGGGCCGAAATCGTTCACTGCATAGGCGAGCTTGTACTTGACCTGTGGGGGGGGGGGGGGGAGGGGGGGGGAGGGGGAGAAAAGAAAGAACGGAAACAGAGGGATGATGGGGAGTTCTTCTGGGGGATGAACCCGAACGCAGCGACCCAGTAAGCCTTGAGGTTCTCAGGGTAGTTGGGGTCCTTGAACCAGGGCTTTGTGGGGTCGACGAATGGGCCGAAATCGTTCACTTCATAGGCGAGCTTGTACTTGACCTGCGGGGAAAAGGGGGGGGGAGGGGGGGAGAAGAGAAAGACCGGAAACAGAGGCATGAGGAGAAGTTCTTCCGGGGGATGAACCCAAACGCAGCGTCCCAGTATCCCTCGAGGTTCTCTGGGAAGTTGGGGTCCTTTAACCAGGGCTTCTTGGGGTCGACAAACGGGCCGAAGTCGTTCACTGCATAGGCGAGCTTGTACTTGACCTGGGGGGGGAGAAGAAAAAGAACGGAAACAGAGGCATGATGGGAAGTTTTCTGGGGGATTATCCATCGCATTGCATTGTCCCAAAATGCCTGGGGTCTTTGAACCAGGGCTTCTTGTGGAAGCCAAGACACAAGATGCCCCCCTCCACATGTACTGCGTGCCGTGCCCAGCCCTTGCACAATGAGACGCACATGAGCCAGGGGTCTGAGACGCACTGCACACAGCCACTCTCGACCGAACCCAACCTAGCCAGGCATGCTCAGATCAGAAGCACATCCACCATCTCACTATCACTCTCACCTTGAGCTTCAGCGGGTGCGCCATCACCCCCCTCTGGTCCGCCCCCCTCCATGTGTACTGCGTGCCCAGCCCTTGCACGATGATCAGCAAGTCAGACCGTGGGGACTGAGACGCACCTCTTACAACCACTCCCAACCGAACCAAACCTCAGTGATCACATATCCCTCACTCTCTCACCTTGAGCTTCAGCGGGTGCGCCATCACGCCCCTCTGGTCCGCCCCCCGCCACGTGTACTGCGTGCCCAGCCCTTGCACTATGATTAGCAACTCGGGCCGTGGCAATTTGAGACGGACTGCACACAACCGCTCCCAACCGAACCCAACCTCAACAGGCACACACAGAGTTACATAAACCTTCAAATTATCAGAGACTGACCTTGAGCTTGAGTGGGTGCGCCATCACCCCTCTCTGGTCCGCGCCCCTCCACGTGTACTGTGTGCCCAGCCCTTGCACGATGATCAGCAGGTCGGGGTTGACTGTCTGAATGGCATCCGCGGCCCTGCTCAGGCACAGACGAGAGAAGACAACGATGGGAAGATATAAGGTACGAGCAGACGTTGTCCCCCACCCGCCACTCATCCCAGCACCACCATCACCAGGTCAATCCTATAGGATCTACCCTCCCCTCTCCCTTCCCCCACACCAACACACCTCTTAGCAGCGGTGCGCCAGTTGTACGGCTCCCCCACGTCACCACCCGCCCATCACATCACTCATCCCAGAATTGCCGGCACCATCAGAGCCATCAGTACCCACCAGCACCAGGTGATCCCCACTAATCTTACCCTTCTTCCTCCACACAAACGCACCTCTTAGCAGCGGTGCGCCAGTTGTACGGCTCCCCCACGTTGTCCCCCGCCCATACAATATCCGGGTGCGACGGGTGGTTGTGAATCTCGTTGTATAGATCGACCTGGTAGGAGGGAGAGAGAAAGGGAGAGGGTAGGATGAGAGGGAAGCGAGCTGCAGCAGCACTCGCCCACGTTGTCCCCGGCCCAAATGATATCCGGGTGGGATGGATGGTTGTGTATAGGTCGACCTGGTAGGAGGGAGCGCAGGGATGGGAGGCGGAAGAAGAATGACACGTGGTGAGAAGGAGACAGCAGCAGCACTCGCCGACGTTGTCCCCCCGCCCATATGATATCCGGGTGCGGAGGGTGGTTGTGAATCTCGTTGTATGAATCGACCTGGTGAGAGGGGAGAGAAAGTGGAAGGAGAATGAAGGATAATTTGTATATAGCTAGGACGCGATGAGAAAGGGGTGCGACGGGTGGTTGTGGATCGGTGGCACTGTGGGGAGGGGAGTGGGGAGGAAGAGGGGGAGAAGCATGAGAGAAGGGCGAGCGACGGAGCAGGAGGGAGCAGGATGGAGGGACAGCAAGAGAGAGGGACCCACACCGACGCGGGCACATCCCAACCAAGACTCACCCCAACAACCGTCCTGTCCCCAATGTATCGCTGGGCCAGCTTGAGCCAGTTGCCGATCCACACGGCCTCGGAGTACCCCGCGTCCCACCACACGCCCAGGTCGTCCTCGTAGAGAGGAGGCAGGGCGCAGGAGAGACAGACACACAGAGGGATAGAGGCACCCACACCAACGCAGGCAACCAAGACTCACCCCAACAACGGTCCTGTCCCCGATGTATCGCTGGGCCAGCTTTAGCCAGTTGCCGATCCACACGGCCTCGGAGTGACCCGCGTCCCACCACACGCCCAGGTCGTCCTCGTAGAGAGGAGGCAGGGCGCAGGAGAGACAGACACACAGAGGGATAGAGGCACCCACACCAACGCAGGCAACCAAGACTCACCCCAACAACGGTCCTGTCCCCGATGTATCGCTGGGCCAGCTTTAGCCAGTTGCCGATCCACACGGCCTCGGAGTGACCCGCGTCCCACCACACGCCCAGGTCGTCCTCGTAGAGAGGAGGCAGGGCGCAGGAGAGACAGACACACAGAGGGATAGAGGCACCCACACCAACGCAGGCAACCAAGACTCACCCCAACAACGGTCCTGTCCCCGATGTATCGCTGGGCCAGCTTTAGCCAGTTGCCGATCCACACGGCCTCGGAGTGACCCGCGTCCCACCACACGCCCAGGTCGTCCTCGTAGAGAGGAGGCAGGGCGCAGGAGAGACAGACACACAGAGGGATAGAGGCACCCACACCAACGCAGGCAACCAAGACTCACCCCAACAACGGTCCTGTCCCCGATGTATCGCTGGGCCAGCTTTAGCCAGTTGCCGATCCACACGGCCTCGGAGTGCCCCGCGTCCCACCACACGCCCAGGTCGTCCTCGTAGAGAGGAGGCAGGGCGGGCCCGATGCGCGTGTTGGCGAGAATGACCCTCAGCCCACGGTCGCGACACGCCTTCACTACAGCATCGATTGCTTGAATCACCGTGAGGTTCTGGAAGGAGGGGAGATGGGAAGGGAAGAGTGCGCGAGTTGGCGAGAATGACCCTCAGCCCACGGTCGCGACACGCCTTCACTACAGCATCGATTGCTTGAATCACCGTGAGGTTCTGGAAGGAGGGGAGATGGGAAGGGAAGAGTGCGCGAGTTGGCGAGAATGACCCTCAGCCCACGGTCGCGACACGCCTTCACTACAGCATCGATTGCTTGAATCACCGTGAGGTTCTGGAAGGAGGGGAGATGGGAAGGGAAGAGTGCGCGTGTTGGCGAGAATGACCCTCAGCCCACGGTCACGGCATGCTTTTACTACAGCGTCTATTGCTTGAATCACGGTCGGGTTCTGGAGGGACGGGCGGAAGAGGGGACGGAAGGGAGGAGGGAGAAAAACAAGGGCCAAAAGGTCAGCGAAGTGAGCGAGTCAACGGGTCCCACCACATGCCCAGGTCGTGGTGAAGGGAGAATGAGAAAGTAGACCTCGGCCCAACTGGTCAGAAAGACAACAACCACCGCACCGCACTCCACCTTGAGGTCCGGATTCAGGTCGAAGTCAATAGCCTCGCGCGCTGGCGTCCTCTCGTCGCACATGAGGCACTCCATGGAGAAGGGAGGGCAGGCGCACCACGCTGAACCCCACAACCAGATTAGACCGCATAAAACCGCACGATACACCATGCCGACAGCTGACAGGCTCACCTTGAGGTCGGGGTTGGGATCAAAGTCAATGGCTTCTCTGGCAGGCGTCCTCTCGTCGTAGATGAGGCACTCCGTGGAGAATACAAGGGCAGGCGGGCGCACCACGTTGAACCCCACCACGCCCTGGCCTAGGCTGTGCTTCCCTTGACTTGACAATGCACCTCGCTCACCTTGAGGTCGGGGTTGAGATCAAAGTCAATGGCTTCCCTTGCAGGAGTGCGCTCGTTGTACATGAGGCACTCCGTTGAGACTACAAGGGCAGGCGGGCGCACCACGTTGAACCCCGACCAGATTGAAACGCACACCCAGGTTCAACCACCACCAGGCACCTTGCCAATGCCACCAGCGCTCACCTTGAGGTCCGGGTTGAGGTCAAAGTCGATGGCTTCCCGCGCGGGCGTCCTCTCATCGTACATGAGGCACTCCGTGGAGAAGGGCAGGCGCACCACGTTGAACCCCTCGCCCAGATTAGACCACACAAAACCGCACCATACAACTTGCCGACGGTAGTAGGGCTGACCTTGAGGTCGGAATTCAGGTCAAAGTCAATGGCTTCGCGTGCGGGCGTCCTCTCGTCGTACATGAGGCACTCCGTGGAGAATACAAGAGCATGCGCACCACCACGTTGAACCCCGCGCCCTGTCCCGTACCGTTACATGGAAGAAGGCCTAGAGCAGTGTCAGACGCTCACCTTGAGGTCGGGGTTGAGATCAAAGTCAATGGCTTCTCTGGAAGGCGTCCTCTCGTCGTACATGAGGCACTCCGTGGAGAAGGGCAGGCGCACCACGTTGAACCCCGCGCCCTGGATCTTATCCAGGTGGTCCGCATAGGACAAGCCGCTGCCGCCCGCTATGCCGTCCACCACACAGTTCTCCGTGTCAAAGCCATTCCACGTGACTCCAGAGAACTTGATCTGGAAGGAGTGTGAGGGGGAAGGGGACATGGGGGCAAGGGAGGGAGTGGAGAGAGAGGGGGGATGAATAAGAGAGCAAGGAAGGCGCTGATTCTCCGTGTCAAAGCCGTTCCACGTCACTCCAGAGAATTTAATCTGCAGGCGGGTGGGGAGAGGAAGGAGGGGAGGGAATGAGGAGGGTTGGGAGTGGAAAGGGGACTTGGAAGAAACGAACAGAGAACGTGGCAGCTCTGCGTGTCGAAGCCATTCCACGTCACTCCAAAGAATTTAATCTGGAAAGGAGAGGGGAGGGCATGTGGGGGGAGGGGGGAAACGTACGGAGGGGGAGTGGGGTGGAAAATCGGGGGAGGACGAAGGGAGGAGGTATCATCAGTGGACCTTGATTTGGTGGGCGGGGAATCAGTGGATCCCTTGGCTCGACATGTCTCATACCCGCTACCAGCGCTCACCACGCGCCCCTCACTCCTCGGCCAGCAGCTGGTTATCCACGGCGAGCCATGTTCTTGCAAACCCCATACAATCACATGCCCCATACAATCACATGACCCATACAATCGCATGCCCCACATGCCCCATACAATCACATGCCCCATACAATCGCATGCCCCATACAATCGCATGCCCCATACAATCGCATGCCCCATACAATCGCATGCCCCATACAATCGCATGCCCCATACAATCGCATGCCCCATACAATCGCATGCCCCATTACCCTTTTTACAATCGAGTGCTCACCACGCGAGCCTCCTCCTCCAGCAGCTGGTTATCCATGAGCACCCAGTACCCGTACCCCAGCTCCCGCAGCAAACCATGCTGTTGCATGCCCCATGCCCCTACATACCCCACTCCCGTTGTAATCACATACCCCATACCCGTTATAATCACATGCGAGACTCACCACGCGCCCCTCCTCGTCCAGCAGCTGGTTATCAACGGCGAACCAGTACCCGTACCCCAGCTCCCGCAGCAACCACTGCTGTTGCATTCCATTGCATTCCCCATACCCCTTATAGGCACATGTCCCGAACCCGTTATAAGCACTCACCACGCGCCCTTCCTCGTCGAGCAGCTGGTTATCCACGGCGAACCAGTACCCGTACCCCAGCTCGCGCAGCACGCGCCTTCGCGGGGATTCAGCGGACCCCTCCCCACCAGCACCGCCGCTACCCGCCCTAACAACAGCGTTAGCAGCGCTGTCAGTTCTATCAGCGGCGGCCATCCTTAAATACCCTTGCCCTTTCTCCCCCGCCTCCTCCTCCTGTTTCTGCTCCTGTTGCGGTTGCTGCCCTTCCGTCCCCGCCTCCTCCCCCGTCTGGCCCTGCTGCTGCTCGTCAACCATCGGTGCCACGTCATCTACCGTGACGTCAGCAGGCTGGACGTTCTGCGCGGCCACGTCTTCCAGCACGGCGTCCACGACTTCCACGTCAGAGACGCTCTCATCCACGTCAGCATCGGGGAGTTCCACCTCAGCAAGCTTCCGGGAGTGGTCTGCGTTGGCAGCAGCATCCTGCAGGAGTAGCACACGTGGATGAAGGGTAGTGGGGAAGGGACTTTTGAGAATTCTAAAAACTGTGGAGGAGGGGACGAGTACCGACCGGACACGTGGATGAAGGGCAGTGGAGGAGGGAGGGGACGAGTACCTTCAAGACACAAGAAGAATTTTCGAATTCAAAAAAGAGCAGAGATAAGGCGGAACGCGGGTGGCGGAACGAGAAGAGCGAAATAAGACTGGTGAGATGCGAAAGACAGTGAGAGAAGGCTAAAAAATGCGGAGGAGAGAAAATCGGAGAGAAGGCGAGAGAATGCGAACCTGATCACCGGCATCCACCAAAGTCGTCACGCCGCCGAGATCCGTCCCTGAAACAACCAGACAGGGAACAAAACAGAAAAGGAAATCAAACATTGAGTTTCGAGACGTCTCAAATCACGCCGCTGAGATCTGTCCGTGAAACAATCGGACAGTAAAGAAAGCAGAAAAGGGAACTAAAAATTGTGAACGAGCGGTGACTGCGACATGGGATGGCGGAAAACGCGCCAGAAAACGGAACAAGGAATAGGGTGGTTCGGACATCAACGGTCGTGACGGGATCGTACGTCAAGAGACGCGTGAGGTTGAGTTGAGCAGAACACAACGGGGTTCCGTCAGAGAGTTTGCGAGTATGTCGGGTGAGGCGAGTCGAAACCCATGCACGAGTGCCTTCAAAGCGTTTTGTTTTTTCTTTTTTCTCTCTCTCTCTCTCAAGGCGCGGTAAAAGTCAAGCCGACACCATGAGGGTGAGGCAACTCCTGGACGGCCGTCGAATGATGTCAAACGGGAATGAAGTCGCTGATGGAAACAATTATACGAGAAGGTCGATTCTACGAGGTCGACTCTAGGAGGTCATAATCCCAAGAAGAATTAAGCTCGAAATCTTTTACTTGTGATAATCATTCTGTGGGCTGATCATTCTCAACTGACCTTCAGCAAACACGGTGACTACGGGAATTATGGACAGTAAATGGTATATAACACGTCACGGCCTTCTGCAAGCGTTCACCCGCAATCAGGGTGAACGTATTTGCGCCGTCTATCACGCACGGGACACCTATTGAATTGTCGTCGTCTAAAAAACATTCGCCTACGTTCTAGAAGGATAACTCCACCGAAACAGAAGATTATTCCAATATCGCGAACGCCTAATTCACGCATCTAGCAAACGTTGCGGGTATAGAAACGACAATTGAGGCACCTAACCCACCGAAGCAGAACATTGTTCCGATATCACGAAGGCCTGATTCACGCGTCTAGCACAGACGACGCCGTTAATTGATTCGGCTCAATCTGTTTCGTTCCGAAAACGCATGCTGTACAAATAACAGTGCGACTTACTAGAGAGGACACTGTGCGTTGTGTTGACTCACACAACCTACTGGAACATCGCTCGTTTCCAACTAACGGTCGTATCCTACTCGAGAAGTGTCATCTGGGGAAAATGACATCAGAAGTGAACAGGTCGCAGTCGTGCGTCGAGTCGAATCTATCCACAACCCACTCTCGACGCGAAGCCACGATAGTACACCCGTCGTTTCTCCTCTTTGAGTCGTACTAAAGAATGATACCGAATTCTAATCAGCATACCCGGTCGGAACATCTCTCTTTCCCATTCAGCGAGTCGCAGCCCACTCCAGGAGTAATAACGACGTACCCGGCTTGAACATCTCTCTGACTTCCCCGGCCGTGGGAGGGACGCAGCGCGCCAGATGCTGTCGTAGGTTCAGTCGGCTCAATCTACAGCGTCGCAAATTCTGTAAGAGAGACGCACCTGGTCGGAACATCTCTCGGACTTCTCCGGCCGTGAGAGGGACGCAGCGCGCCCACACGCCATCGCCACGGTGGCATCCTGTGACGTCATCCGGGTCCACGGGCTCGTCGGCCGCCAGAAGCTCCCGCGAAGCTGCGTCTGCTGCGGGAAACGAGGAGCTGAGGAGGACGGCTGAGAGCAGCAGCGCGGAGAGACCTAGGAGGAGCCATCCATGAATGGACGGATGCTGGGTCCGACGCGACATAACTACTACGCACTGCCAATAATAGCGTAACGGATCACGATTCTTAGCGAGGATGCAGGTCTCTAGTTTTCTAAATTCCTCACTAGCTGGGACTAGCGCTAACGTCCTTGCGCTGGGTCGAAGCTTGGCTGGTTGTCGTTCCCAGATTACCGATTTCCCCACCAACCGTATCTCTCTCTCTCACTCTCTCCTCTCTAGCCTTTCCCCAGTTCCGCGAGTGACGGGAATTTGCGAGCCTGGGAAGGGGCTTCGTGTATGTTACAAGTGTCAGTCAAGTCTCGTCATCTGTAGTCGCCGTCGCGCCCTTCTCTAGGGTTTGCTTTTAGAATCTCCTCTCATGTCCAGTCTAGCCCAGACTCCCCTAACCCGCTTCCTTCCATTCCCCCTCCCCTCCCGCAACCAAGCCGTTCGACATTTCTATCACTCTGTGACAGTATCGAGCGCTTCTAAAAGTTGCCAGGAATTTCTGGTTCGCTGAACCAGTCAGATGCCCACATCCAATTGACAAGATTCCTCCCGCCGACGCTGAACACCCAAAAGACCGAGCCGAAGCTGACTGGTTTGGCAGCTGTCGGAGGTCTTCTCTGAGCGACCTGACTGCTTGGTTTGGTTCGTGTCGGCCTGGAATTGAGTTCGTAGCGCTGTTCTGGAGGGAATGACGGAGCGCCCTGGTTTCGGGTTTCCGATTCCTTTGGGCAGTGGTTTTGACAGCGCCTCGCTTCGCGCTCGCGTCCGATACCTTCGGTCAGTAAATTACGCTATTTTCCCATTTGGAGTCCAGAAACTACAACTTTGTTTTATTTAATGGGACAAAAAATATAAACCCCTCACGGGGGGGACGCCGTCAGTGAGGCATCAACCCTAAACACCATGAGGCAAGGTGTTTAGGGTTGATGCCTCCCTAATGGCCAGCCCTCCGAAAGGGGTTTATTTTTTTTCACTGGCCACTAGACTAATACCAGGTAACTTTAATAATTTTTCTGGTCACCGGAAACTGGAAATGTCGAAATCAGCTGCCCCAAGGAATCGGACGCGAGCGGAAAAGCGAGGCGGTGTCAAAGCCATTGCCCAAAGAAATCGGAAATCCGAAACCGGGGCGGTTCGTCATTTCCTCGCTGTTCTGCTGAGCGGGTCACCGTCACGGCCACTACAATTCACGGTTTGTGCTCCGCTGTGTGCAGGTTGGGCAGGCATGGCAGCAGCAAAATCTTTCGGGCTGTGATGGAGGGGGCTGGTGGCAAGTTTCCATGTGATTCGCGCCAGTCTCGGCGTCGCGGGTTCACAGGCTCGATAAAATCCTTGTTAGTGAGTATTCTTACAAAACAAAACATTTTTTCCTCGCTGCAGTAACCACAGCAGAAGTTTTAATGATGAATTTTATTCTAGCTGTTCATTGCCATCCACTACGCCCCTCAATTGTTTTGAGTAGAAAGACAAAAAAGCTGCGAGAAAAGGTAAAAAACGATATATCATACAATATCTTAATTCCTTTTTGATCGAGAACATCTATGAGCTTTTTCCAACTACATTTGCAAACTCGAAACCTTATGCAGGTGTAGCATTTGACTCTAGGATGACATGCTTTGCTGAGCGCGCCTCCATACAAGCCTCTGCTGAACTGCCCACGACATCAGTGCTTGGCTCCTCACACTATCCCCGCTTTGAACAGCTCCACTCACACCTGGACCCTGAACCCTTATTGCCCAACTGTTCTCGTAACTCGAACTTGATAATGATATTATTTGGCCCACACTCGCGCCTGAATCGTGTGATGTCAAAGCACCGCAAGCTGCCTGTTGACCCGTCAGCGATGCAGGAATGGTTCCAGTGACGACTTGAGGATAGGTCGGTCGGTCGCGCTGGTTACTCATTCGTGTCGGGGATTTCACGTTAGGTCGCGTTGCTGCCGGAACCGCCGCTACCGGCGACGAAGTAAAGCCGTCGCCATGCATGCTGACAACGCATCCACCGCCACAGAACGACGCGCCACGCGCAGGGGATTCCCATCGCAAAAATCTCCTCGCCATAGCTTGCGGCCAAAGCACAGCCGTCTCGTCCGTCCCGATCATGTGCGCGCTGCGGCTTCGACGATGACAAGGCGACGAGACATTCGCGTTCCGAGCAGACGCCACTTCCATCGTTGATCTGAGTGGGGGAGTGATTTCCATCCGCGCACTGCGGATGCCTTCATTAGTAGTTCTAGCCTTTACGAGAGTTGTTCCTTCTTTCGCAACTTCCGCGGACATGCCAACGCCGGCGACTGTGTCAGTAAACGCGAGTCCACTTTTCGCCGATTCGATGTCCTTTGACCCAGTAACTGAAGCTTGTTTCGCAGTCGCGGCCGTGGAATGATCTGTTACTGGGATACCGTCAAACAAGATCCTGGCTGTGAGCGGCACCGACCTTCCAACGTCCGAATAAAACGTGTAATCTCCATGAACGGCGGTGTTAAAGGTGGAAGGCAAACTAGCTGACCTTCGAAGCGACTGATCCTCGCGGCGCGCAGTTCCCAGGGTTTGCTTGTTCCAGGGGCTCGCCTCGCGCACATACTGACGAGGACTGGGATTTGGAGTGAAGCGGAAGGCGCGGTCCCACGACTGCAGCTCCCGACGCGGCCTGCTGCTCGGCATGCTTTTAGCTGGTGAAGCGGATCGCTGGATAGTAGCGCTTTGTCCGCTGGCAGCGCCGTGACTAGCGGCGAGATTAGGGAATACTTTGGGAGACAACCCATGGAACGATGTTTTGGCCGTTCGCTCTTCACCTGATGGCTTGATTGGTGACCGGGTGAGGTACGGAATGAGGCGGTTTCGTCGCTCCGCGAGTGAAAGGCCCTGAAGTTCCGACGAGGGTGGTAGCTTCGGTTTCTGCTGAGAGATTTCTTTCGCCATGGGGAAAAAGAGATTCGAAGATAACAATAATCAACGTCGCACGACTCCTAGGATGATGCTACCTTGGTAAGGCTTGGTTGGAATTACAACTTCGAATGGCGTATTCTCGACGGGCCGAGTTTTCAAGTTATATGCCTGGTGCCGTGAGACTGGGAAAGGCGCTTCGGAGCGGAGCAGGAGCAGCACCGTTGAGTCAAAGTCTAAAAGCGGATGTGGGCTGGTTGACGGGAACAATCGAAGAGATATGCTGAGCTATCTGGTGCAGATCAATCTCCTGTTATTTATGTCGAAATCAACAGACAGGAATGACTATACTAGCACAAAGTTGGATACAAGTAGGAAACCCTAATCTAGTGTACCCCCTAAGGTGTAACCCACTACAGCCTACAATCATATAAACATATAATGTTTGACACACCCCCATAGGCGCAGTGGGAGACAACCAGAGGGTCACGAGACCAGTCAAAGCAAAGAAAGGCAAGCTCAGGGTGGATCTCAAGGATTCCACACAAATTCCGAGCACAAGCAAGCGGTCACAAGACCAGTCCACATGCAGGTTTATAATAGAGCAAGAGATACAGTGATCACAACCTAGCAAGAGTGAACATGCAGGTATACATATATATATAGTGATCACAGTACAAGCAGGGTCAAGAAGTAAGCAAATGAGGTCCAGTAGGCACAAGGCCTAGCAGAGTGCAGAAGCGCTGATGGTCACAAGGCTGAAGCGCCTTGGTGAACACATCAGCAGTGTTGGCCTCAGTGGCCACGTGACGAATACAAAGCTGACCGCGCTGCTGCAGCTCTCGAGCAAGGAAGTACCGCAGGGCGATGTGCTTCGTTCTGTGCTCCAGTCTGTGCTCCTCACACAAGGCAATGGCAGCCTTGTTGTCGACGTACAGCACTGGAGGAGAACGAGGCCGCTCTCCCAGGTCGGTCAGCAGGTAGGTCAGCCAGCGTAGCTCCTGGGCAGCCATGGCTGTGGCGTAGATCTCAGCCTCACAACTGGAGCTGAGAACAGAAGAAGAGCGTGTGGAACGCCAAGAAACTGAGCCAGAGCCAAGGCTGAAGGTGTAACCCTGAGACGACCGCTGAGTAGCCTGGTCGTCAGCCCAAGAGGCGTCTGAGTGTCCTGTGAGTACAACTCGGTCTCGCCCTCCAAGCACTAGCCCCATGCCCGACGTACTGCACAAGTAGCGCAACACCCTCTTAGCGGCATCCATGTGCTCCTTCCTGTGACGGCCAGGAGCGACATAGCGTGCAAGGATGCTAAGAGGGTATGCCAGGTCAGGTCGAGTGCAGGTCATCAGGTACATGAGACAGCCCACAAGCTCTGGATACGGGCCACTCGGCTCTACGGACTCATTCGAAGGCAGAGCTGAGAGCGAGTGACCGGTAGGCAGAGGAGTGGACTGAGGCGAGGAGTACGTGAAGCGGAAGCGCTGAAGGATCTGCTGCACCATGTGTGACTGAGTCAAGGTGATGGTGCGTCGTGCTCTGTCCCGGGTGATCCGCAAGCCAAGATAGCTCGTCAGTTCCCCCAGGTCTGTGCACGTGTGTCTCCTCTGCAGCTCCGACTTCACGTGGGCGAGTGCCGCGGTGTCAGCAGTGGCAAAGACCAGGTCGTCGACGTACACGAGGATGTAGAACGGCGGCAGCGAGGTGTCTGTGCGTAGAAACAGTGACGGGTCAGCAGTAGAGGGAGCGAACCCTAGAGCCGCAAGTGTCGTCCTCAGTGTGTCGTGCCACTCACGCGGTGCCTGGCGGAGACCCAGTGAAACCAGGAGGGCGACGCAGCCAGATCTCCTCGTGCAGGCTGCCCTGCAAGAAAGCAGTGCTGAAGTCAAGTGAGTGAAGCTCGTAGTCGCGCTGAGCGGCTATGTGCAGCAGCACCCGAAGAGTGGTCATCTTCGGGGTGGGGGAGAAGGTCTGGAAGAAGTCAACTCCCTCTCGCTGGCTGAAGCCTCGAGCAACGTAGCGCGCCTTGAAGACAGGAGGAGAACCCGGCGGCCGCTTCACCCTGAAAATCCACATGCCACTGATGATGTTCGCCCCAGGAGGGGGAACCTCGTCAACGTAGGTGCGTGTGGACTTCCAGGAAGCCATCTCTGCGTCCATGGCTGTCTGCCACTGAGAGGAGTAGGGACCCGCCATCGCCTCAGCGTAAGAGCACGGGGTCGGGATGTCAGGAGCATCCGGGTCTCCCTCAGGGGCAACTAGTAAGGACACGAGACGGGGCAAAACAGCAGCAAGGCACTGGAACTCCTCCTGTCTGTCCTCAAGGACGTCCGTGCCAAGAGCACAGTCACCCCCGACGGACGGAGGACAGACAGACTCAGACTCAGACTCAGCGACAAGGCTAGCAGCGTAGTCTAGACGACACCGGGCAGCAAAGTCAACCAGCTCAGCGACCAGCGCAGACGCAGCAGAGGACTCAAAGGTAGGGTCAGTGACAACAGTAGCGAGGAGGCGCGTGACAGTGGGACTGGCAGCACGACGGGAGTCAGACTCCGGGTCAGGAAGAGTAGGAAGAGAGGAAGCGGGAGGAGACGGTAGCGGGACACGCTGAGGAGCAGTGGAGGGACGCAGAGTCATGTAGTGAGTGCCAGGGACAGGAGGAGGACGCTCACGTGGGACACGACGACCAGTGCGAGCAGTACGAACAGGCGACGCAGGACGAGACTCAGGCTCACGACGCTCTGTAAGACCTCCTGTGGGACCAGTGTAGGGAGAGGGAGCAGGGAGAGGCGAGGCAGGCGGTAACTGTGACTGCGGCTGGACAGGCGGAGGACACTCTACGGAGGGAGGAGGACAAGGAGAAGGAGCCTGACCAAGAACCTGCTGAAGGAGCGGTACGAAGTACGGTCGCGGCCGCGCAGCGTCTCCAGAACCAGTAGAGACACCAGCAGCAGGGTCCTCAGCACCAGCAGTAGCTCCAACGCCCGGGTCCTCAGCACCAGCAGCAGCTCCACCGCCCGGGTCCTCAGCACCAGGAGCAGCTCCAACGCCCGGGTCCTCAGCACCAGCAGCAGCTCCACCGCCCGGGTCCTCAGCACCAGCAGCAGCGCCACCGCCCGGGTCCTCAGCACCAGCAGCAGCTCCAACGCCCGGGTCCTCAGCACTAGCAGCAGCTCCACCGCCCGGGTCCTCAGCACCAGCAGCAGCGCCACCGCCCGGGTCCTCAGTACCAGCAGCAGCGCCACCCCCAGGGTCTGCAGCACCAGGAGCACCACTCCGAAGACTGCAGCGCCGCGCGTACCACTCTCGGATCTGCTGAATGGGGGGGAGCTCCTGGGTAGGAGGGGAAGTACTGGTACGAGCTCCAGCAGCACCTCTCCGGAGGCGGCAGTACTGCAGGTACCTCTCCTGCAGCTGCTGGGAGGAGAGGGCTCCTCCAGGTGTAGCACGCTCAGGCTCAGCACCTCCAGACACAGCACCCCCAGACGCAGCACCCCCAGGCTCAGCACCTCCAGACTCCGCACCCCCAGGCTCAGCACCCCCAGACTCAGCACGGTCAGGCTCAGCACCCCCAGGCTCCGCACCCCCAGGCTCCGCACCCCCAGGCTCAGTACCCTCAGACTCCTCACGGTCAGGCTCAGCACCCCCAGCAGGACGAGAGTCAACAGCTACCTCGACAGGCTCAACCGGGTCTACCTGGGACACACCTGAGGGAGCGGCACCCTGAGGGGGGAGGGGGTCTGGTACCTCAGCACCTGGAGCGAGGAAGAGAGGCGGGGGGGGGGGAGCGGGGCAGTGCGGTAGGGGAAGAGGCGGTAGTAGGGGACGGACTCGTCAAAAGTGACGTCTTGAGAGGCCAGGACACGACGCGAGGTGGCGTGGTAGAACTGCCAACCAGGCGCGTCCGGGACAAAGCCAAGGAAGACACAGGGGACAGCTCGACGGGAGAGCTTGTCCGCGGACGTGTCGCGAACAAAAGCTCGAGATCCCCAGACCCGAAAACGCGACGCATCGCCAGCCTCTCCCGTCCAACGCAGTGTCGGAGAAGTCTCCGGTAAGGAGACACGGGGCCAGAGGTTGAGCTGATGCGCAGCGTATCGGACTGCAAACGGCCACAGAAAGTGGGGGGCAGCCGCATGAACCAAGGAGGTACGAGCGACCTCCATGACCAAGCCAATGCGGCGCTCAGCAACCCCATTCTGCTGTGGAGAGGCCGGAAGCGTGAACGACTGCTCAATGCCCTCCTGCTGACAGAAGGCCTCCAAGAGGCCAGAGGAAAACTCCCCACCTCTGTCAGAGTGCAGACGCAGGACAGGGAAGTCGGAGCGGAAACGCTCACTGAGCTGGAGACGAGATCTGCGGATCCAAGGGATCAAGACATCAGGGACGTCACCCTTAGTGCGCAAGGGGAAGACCGTGGTGTAGCGCGAGAAGTCGTCAACAACAATCAGGAAGTACCTCTCCTGACCCTGACCACGGACGCGGGCTGGGCCCCACACGTCCATGTGAAGCGTCTGCAAAGGAGCAGTCGTCGGGGGGAAGGAGGAGGAGTGAGGAGCGGTGCGCTGCCGCCCCTCGACACAGGGAAGACAGGGAGGAGCAGGCGAGGGTGGGAGGGGAGGGAGAACCCTGGGAAGACCAGCAACAAGGTCCCGTTTGTGCATGGCCCGAAGGCGCTGCACAGACGGGTGACCAAGGCGGTGGTGCCAGAGGATAGTCTCATGCGCCAGAGAGCGACACGAGCAGGGGGCGGACAGCTGACCTGACGTAGACGCAGACGCGGACGCAGCTACCTGAGGGGACTCAGTGGTCAGTGTGTACAGGTCCGACCCCGGCTGCCGAGTGAAGGTAGCCAGGTGACGGCCCGTCCGAGCACACATGCAGTGGGTCACGCGCTCGTAAGCAGGGGTGAACTGGTGAACACCCCCGTCCTGGAGCGCACTACCTGCCACCAAGTTCGTAGAGAACGAGGGGAGGTAGAGGCCTGACAGTGTGCCTGACGGGACCGCAGGACAAGGAAGGACAGTGGAGGAGGTCGCAACGACCGGACCCCCAGAGGGGTCAGCGAGGGAGACCGCAACTGGCCGAGCAAGCGGCTCAAGGACAGTGCGGTCACGAAAGAAACAGCGAGAAGCACCTGAGTCCAGTGTGAAGGTGTGCAGTGCTGCAGTCGACTCAGTACTAGAGGGCACGGACTCACTAGCACCTAGAGCAGCAGCCTCACCAGGACCTGGGGCAGCAGACTCACTAGCACCTAGAGCGGCAGCCGGACTGGTCAGAATGCCCGGGTCGGGCGGAACACGCAAGTACTGAGCACCCTCTCCACTAGTAAACATCGCATACATGGCAGTGAGAATAGCATCAAAGTCTAAAGCCCAGATATCAACTCCCTTCTTCTCCAGATCAGCCCAGCGGGGCAGCTCAGTGGCATCAGGAAACTGGGCACGCCACGCATCAGTAAGGCGCGCGAAACAGCGCTGTGTGGGATGCGGCCTCCCACACTGCTGGCCAGTGCGGTCACCAGTGCGAATGACGTACGTGCAGGTAAAGCCACGCTGCGCATACCACTCACGGGCGGCCTGAAGCGACGGGGCGGGCTGCTGACTCTGGCCACCGCCAGCGCCTCCACGACCACCACTGCCGCCGCCACCGCCTCGGCCACCTCCACCCCTGCCGCTGCCACGACCACCTCCGCCTCCGCTGCCGCCTCCACCCCTGCCGCCACTCCCGCCGCTGCTGTCACCACCCCCACTGCCGCCACTAGCCTCCCCAGCCGCTCCTCCACTCCCACCGCCTCCACCCCCACCTCCTCCGCCGCCACCTCCACCCTTGCCCCCTTTGCTCTTGCGGCGCCCGCTCGAAGCAGACGCGGCCCCGACCTTCTCAGCACCAAGGAGGTCGACAGCAGCAGCAGAGGCGACAGAGGGGAGGAGAGGGGAAGGGGAACACCCCTCAAAGAACGGGGTGCGGGGGTCGCCACGAGAGGTGCCTACAGCGACGATGCTCGCCTCAGCTGCAAGCAGTTCCTTCTCGAGGAGGGCAATGGTGAGTTCAGTGGGGGAGCGAGAGAGGAAGTGGTCCCTGACTGTGCGCAGGGAGTCGGGGAGGCGGGTGACTATGTGGTAGAGAGTGATCCAGAGCGGGGGGGGGGTTGCTGGTGAGGAACTCGTCAGGCATAGCAGCGCGAAAGCGGGCCTCACTGGTCTTAAGGTGGGTGATGAGGTCAGCAACTGTCTGAAAGGAGGCCAGGTCGGGGAACAGGTAGGGGAGAGTGAGGCGGCCTAGTGTGGCAGAAGCGGGGGAGGAGTAGCGAGCGACTACAGCAGTGTACAGGTCCTTAGCAGTTTTGTGCTGGCCAAAGTGCTCGCGCTCGTCGATCGGTAGGGAGTTACGAATAGCGAAGCGAGCGTGGGCGTCACGAGTCTGCCACTGTGAGCGCTGAGTGCTGTCAGCAGTGGTAGGAGGGGCAGTAGCGTTGCCTAGGGCGTGATCGTACAGTGAAATGTCCTCCTTAGCAGTGAGCTGTAGAAAGAGGTGGAGGTCATCGAGCCAGGTTTCGAACTTCACTGGACGGCCCTCAGTATCGAAAGTAAGTACAGTAGGAGTAGCCATAGCGGCAGTAGCAGTAGCGGTAGAAACAGTAAGAATGAGGCCGCAGGGAAGCTGTGGGCAGTGTCAACGGGGCCGGCGGGGCCACTAAAAGAACGTGCACGGGCGGTAGCGGCAGAGTTGACAGGCCGGCAGCGGCTTAGGCGCACGGGCGGCAGCGGCAGTGACAGCACACGGGCGGCAGCAGCTGATGCGCACGGGCGGGAGCGGCAGTGGGCGCAGTAGCGGCGGCTGCAGCGGGAGCGAGTGCAGCAGCGGCAGCGGTAGCAGGCGCAACAGTAGCGCACGGGCGGTAGCGGCCGCGGCGCACGAGCGGGAGCGGCTGCGGGCGACGCGCAGGCGGTAGCTGCAGCGGCGGGCCCGTGGTAGCGGCAGCTGCAGCGGGCGACGAGCAGGCGGCAGCTGCAGCGGGCGACGAGCGGGCGGCAGCAGCAGCGGGCGACGAGCGGGCGGCAGCAGCAGCGGGCGACGAGCGGGCGGCAGCTGCAGCGGGCGACGAGCGGGCGGCAGCTGCAGCGGGCGACGAGCGGGCGGCAGCAGCAGCGGGCGACGAGCGGGCGGCAGCTGCAGCGAGCGACGAGCGGGCGGCAGCTGCAGCGGGCGACGAGCGGGCGGGCGCTGCAGCGGGCGGGCGGCAATCGGCCGCGCGCGGGCAGCTAGCGGGTCGCGCGCGGTTAAAAAATAAAAACGAGCCGCGCGCGATTGGCTGGCGGGCTGCGCGCGCGCGGTAGGTAGGAGGCGCACTAGGGCGCGTAGGCGCACGAGGGCGCACGGTAGGTAGGTAGGTAGGTAGCGGTGGGCCCTAAGAACGGTCCTAGCGAAGGACCTGCTCTGAAACCATGTCGAAATCAACAGACAGGAATGACTGTACTAGCACAAAGTTGGATACAAGTAGGAAACCCTAATCTAGTGTACCCCCTAAGGTGTAACCCACTACAGCCTACAATCATATAAACATATAATGTTTGACAGCACGCGCCCGCGCCCCCACCCGTCTCGACGCCCCGCGCCCCCGTTCCCGCTCGCCCCGGTGGCCCGTGCCCTCAAAACTACTCAAGCTACTAAGTTGCGTTTTGTCATCTGTACCTTTCATTCAACTTGAAATATTCGTGAGTTGTTGATTGGCCACAATGCGTTTCGCCATCCCGTTGCCAGCATTCCGCCGTCCCGTTGCCAGCATTCCGCCGTCCCGTTGCCAGCATTCCGCCGTCCCGTTGCCAGCATTCCGCCGTCCCGTTGCCAGCATTCCGCCGTCCCGTTGCCAGCATTCCGCCGTCCCGTTGCCAGCATTCCGCCATCCCGTTGCCAGCATTCCGCCGTCCCGTTGCCAGCATTTTGCCACCCTCTGGACAGCAGCACTTGGTCCCACAACCACATGATCGTATCTCCTTACCACGTAGTCTCATTCCACCATCCTACCTCCCACCACTTACTCCCATATCACCTCCTTTACCCCTACCACGTATTCCCAACTCACATCCTCAACCTCTAACCACTTACACCCATCTCACCTCCCCTCCCTCTAACCACTTTAAATATTATAAATTTAAAAATGTAACACTTTTTAAAAGTTTGTATCGTGAAAGCGAGACGTGGCCAGCAAAGCAAAGGTAGCGGCTCGACGCTACTCACCCCTCTTTTGCCTACAAAAGAGGAACGTGAGTCCAGTAGCTCCACCCACGTTCTTCATTTCCAGTTTTCTAGTTTTACTTTCCCACCACCCACTCCATTGTGTATCATTGATGAACGAGAACGTTGTAATTACCCACTTGGAATGAAGCACGCTGCCTTTGCAAGATGGACTAAGCAAGCTTTCACAATTCCCAGTTCACCTCCTCTTTTCCCAACTCACCTTCTCTCCCCATACCACTAACTCCCATCTAACAACCTTTCCCCCTACCCCTTACTCCCTTCTCACATCCTCTCCCCCTTACCACTTACTCCCATCCCACGTGTCGTCCCCCTTACGTCAAAAACTTCCCCACCTCCACCTGCCTTGCTCTTCACATAGGAACCTCTTCTGCTCCCTCATGCTTACTTCCCTTCCTGACATTTCCTTTCGGTTACCCTCCTTCCTCTCACACCCTTCATCAGCCCACCTACTCTCTGTCTTAGGCTCTCCTGCTTACTGGTCTCTTACTGATGCTTTTGTGTCATTCTCTCTTGATAAGCTCGCTGCTCCTTCACATCATCCTATTCCTCTCCTTTCCGCATCTAGTGCTTGCCATATCTTTCTCTTCACACTACTTGCCTAATTGGAAGCAAGATTTCTCGTGTTAGCAAGGAAAACATACGAGCAATGACGATTACAAACCAAGAATCTTCGTGCTTGTCCCATCTTTCCCTAGCCAGTCCGCTATTTGCTATGGCTACCTACGAGCAGGCTTGCATCCAGACTGCTACTTGCCCTCTTGCACCCCCTCTGGCTACTTAGCCTCTAGCTGCCACTGTGCAGTTCCCGCTGGCTCTTTGGCGCAATCTGCACAAACGGGGAAACAAACATGTATGCACGCGTACACTCATCCTGGCATTGGTGTGACACACCCCCCCCCCATTGCCGCTGCCATGCGCTGTAATGCCTTCCTATTACCCAGCCACGTTTACCTAAGTGCCGCTCCCACTGCCTCCCATGCAACTCCTCACCCCTCGCTTCGGCAGACGCCAATCCTCTCTTTACCTTTCTCCTCTTGAACCGTTGGCACCCCCTCCACATCACACGCTCGCTTCACTATGTACAATATGTACATTAGATACACCCCCCTACGTTCTTCCCACCATCACATTCACATAAATGTGACTGCTGCCGGAAACTTCCCCACCTCCACCTGCCTTGCTTTTCACACAAATGTCTCTTCTGCTCCCTCATGCTTACTTCCCTTCCTGAACTCTCCTTGCGGTTGCCCTCCTTCCTCTCACACCCCTCAGCAGCCCACCTTCTCTCTGTCTCAAGCTCTCCTGCTTACTTATCTCTTACTACTGCTTCTGTGTCATCCTCTTTTGCCCCCTCCCATGACCAGCTGTTGCCGCCCTTGCTCCGGTCATGGGACCCTTATACTCCCTGGGCTTGATGTGCTTCCTCGCCTTTGCTTCACTGGTCACGTGGTGTCGAAATCCTTCTGCCCAGTCCTTGCCGGCCCCTGAAACTGTGCTTCTTATCCCACTCTTGCCTCTTGGCCGCTCTCTTCTCTCCCGATGTTCTCAGCCTGGCTTCAACAGAGCCCTCGGTTCTCGATTGCTCTCTCCTCTACGTCCAGCCTCTTGCCCACTATGAAAAGTCTCCTGCCTCTAGCGGGAGCTGGTCCTCAAACCTTAGCTCAGCTGGCAGAGAGATTGAATGGCCATGAATGGATGCTTGCGCAGGTTGGTTTCTCGTGCTTAGTCTCGCCTGTAAAGATTGGAAGTTATGAGCGTAAATGTGAAAACAATCACGCAAGCATCTCCCTAAGCTTGCCTACTTTCTTAAGTACCAGCGGCGGGTTACCGTTGTGCTAACGGTCCCCGTTCGCCCGCCGATTCCTACTTTTCGGTTGGTTCGTTGCGGCTTCCAACCGGTCCGGCCGTTATCCTTCCTACTGTAGTCTTCACTTATCCTATCAGTCGCGAATATATATCTAATGCACCTACGCACAGATTAGAATCGTGATAGCTGTCGAAATCCTTCTGCCCAGTCCTTGCCGGCCCCTGAAATTGTGCTTCTTTTCCCACTCTTGCCTCTTGGCCGCTTTCTTCTCTCCCGATGTTCTCAGCCTGGCTTCAGCAGGGCCCTCAGTTCTCTGTTGCTCTCTCCTCTACGTCCAGCCTCTTGCCGCACTTGCCCCCTCCGTGGCTGTACTTGGGCCCCTGCCGACCGCCGCTGGATCTCTCCTGCGTCTGGCTGGGTGCCTTGCCGCCCCGCGGACCCCCTCTTGGCCCGTGCCACATTTGTGCAATGCTCCGTCCTCCTCTGCCCTTGCTCGCTCACGAGCACCACCACTCCTGAATCTTTCACCTCTTTAACTCTCTAGCGTTCCGTGCTCAGCCTGATATCCATCAGGTCATGTTTGGCCTGCTTCAGGTATACTTCCTCCCCTGCGCCCAGAGCCCTGTCTTTCTTCCCCGCTTGAAGTTCCCCCCTCTTCTTGTACCGCTGCGCGTCTCTCAGCTGCGCCACATGTAGGTTTTCCAGTGCTGCCGGTAATAACTCTCTCAGGTACCGCGCTCTTGCCTCCGCCAGCCCCACCCAGTCTGCTTCATTATCCACCTGCACCGACCCCGTGAGTATCCTAGGCGCGTCCACAGGTAGCACTGGTTCTCGCCCCAGGAGGAGATTGTATGGCGATAGGTCTCTTAGTGCCGATTGTTTGCTGAATCTGTATTCGGCTACCACCCAAGGTAGCCGCGCGTCCCAATTTCTCTTAAATCGTTCCCCGTAAGCTCGCAACCCCCATTTGACCGTCTGTACAAATCGTTCCGTGAGTCCGTCACTCTGCGGGTGATAGCGGGAGGTCCTCCTATGTGTGATGCCGGTAGCCTGCAGTAGCTTATCGAACTCTCCCAGGAACTCGGTCCCCTGGTCAGTGAGTACTTCCCCACACGCCCCGAACCTGGTCAGCACTTGTTCCTCGAATGCCTCGGCTATTCTGGCGGAGTTCTTGCTGGGGAGGTCCCTCACTTCGACCCACTTGCTGCCGTGCTCTATCATGATCAGTATGTATCGTTTCCCTCTTCTGCTCAGCGGCATTTTCTCCCGCCAGGTCCAAGGACCACCTAAACCCGATTCCATGGATGGGTAGCGATTGCAGCTCCTTCCGGCCCCGCTCCAGCTCGGCTTTGTTCCTACTGCATAGTTCACACCCATCCACCCATTCTCTGATATCCTTCCGCATCCCTTCCCACCACCAGCCAGTCTCCACCAGCTGCGCAGTGCGCAGTCTCCCATAGTGTCCCAGTTGCCTATGCACGCTGCGGATGATCTGTTCATTTTCGTGTGGCTGCGGGACTAGCTTCCAACCGTCCCGAGTGTTCTTCTGCAGCTGCTCTTGATGCCATCGGTAATGGGCTCCTCTGGCTCTGGCTCTCTCCTAACTGGAGTCTCTTACGCGGTATTTCCTTGCACCCAGTCCAGGACTTCCCTGTCCTCCCACACGTCAGCCGGGCCCTTCCCTTTTCCTCGACTAGCTCCCTCTGCATCGATCTCTCTCGCCAGTGCCACTAGGCAGGCCGTAGTGCGGTGAGTCAGAGGGTTTCGCGACAGCCCGTCTACGTGCTGCATGGTTTTGCCCGCTCTGTGTCGAATGGAAAAGTCATACTCTTGCAGTCGCATGGCCCAGCGGACATTTCTCCCGGTCAACGCCTGGTTGGTCATCAGCAAGATCAGCGGTTGGTGATCTGTCACTAGCTCAAACGGTCTCCCCTACAGGTACACTCGGAAGTGGGTGATCGCCCACACTGTCGCCAGCCCCTCGCCCTCGTAAGAGCTGTAGTTGGCCTCCGCGGGATTGCAGCTCCGACTGGCGAAGGCTACGACCTTCTCTTCGCCCTCCCTCTTCTGACACAGGATCGCCCCCATTCCCTCACTACTCCAGTCGGTATACAGTACAAACGGGTCTTCTTTACTGGGCAGCGTCAGCACGGAAGCCATTTTCACGGCTTTCAGCAGTGCCTGCAGTGCCCCCTACTCTGCCTCCCCCCATTCCCATTTCTGGTCTTCCCTCAGGAGTCGATTCAAAGCTGCTGCGGTCTTGCTGAAGTTCGGTATGCACTTCCGGTAGTAGTTGAGGAACCCGAGCACTGCCCTCAGCGTGCTCCTATCTTTCGGCTGTGGGACTCTGTCCAATACCTCCACCTTCGCTTGCTGAATCCCCAGCTGCCCCCCTTGGACCTCGAACCCCAAGTGCTTCACCCCTGTATTCCCGAAACTGCACTTCTTCGGGTGACAAGTAAGCCCGGCCTCCCGAATAGCGTCCAGCGTAGCTTTCACGTCCTTCACGTGCTGCTCCGCATCAGGGCTGAAGACCACTACATCGTCGATGTAGCAGGCCGCCGCCGGCACCCCACTCAGTATCGTGTCCATGATACGCTGGAACAAGGCTGGCGCATTCTTCATTCCCAATGGCATAAATCGCCATTCATACAAGCAGTCCGGCCCGTGAAACGTCGTCTTCTTGCGGTCTGCCGGTCTGATTGGGATCTGATTGAATCCCTGCCGCAGGACCTAAGGTGGAGAATACCTTTGCCCCTTGCGGCTTATCAAAAATCTCCTCTGCAGACTGCATGGGATACCGATCTGCCACTGTAACTTTGTTCAAGATCTGGTAATCCCCACACATCCTCCGCGCAGAGACGGCTCCAGTCAGGTCCTTCCGGGAGGCTACGACCGTCGCTGCAGCGTAGTCACTCTCCGACCGTTGAATCAACCCCGCTTCCAGCAGCTCGTTGCATTTCTCGGTACAAATGTCTATGTCTCCCGGGCTCATCCGCCGCTTCCTTTGGTATATCGGGACTTCACTGTTGAGCTCGATCTTCATCTCGTGCGTAGTGCACCTCCCCAGCTCCTGCAAGGTGTACGCAAAAGTCCCGCGGTGCTGCTTCAGCACTTCCTGCAAGGCTGCCGCCGACTCGGCGTCCATCCCTTCTCCAAATACCCACTCCTCGTCGGGCCCCCGATCCCGCTTCTCCGATAGCTCCATCACCGCCTCCGCGTCTCCCTCGGTCTCCCCTTCCATCCCTGCCATGGCCATGTACGCCGCCCATCCTTCGTCTATCTTCTTGTCGTACCATTCTTCTATCCGTGCCAGCGACTTCTTCTGCCATTCGGCCGACTCGAGGTCTCGGTACTGCTCGCTACATGCGATATCTCTTTGCAGCTCCTTCGCCTTCAGGTGCATGCGCATAGTATCCAGGAGCCAGGTCATCACATTCGTGTCCATGGCTCGGCCTAAGGCGGCTCGGCGCTGCTGCTCTGTTACTTCGGGATGTGCGGTAGCTCCCCACAAGTGTCCCAAGGCGGCCTCTCTCTCGTTCGCCGTCGGCTGCTCCCAGGCTCCCCTCCGTACGTCATAGATCATCCCTGGTCCCGGCAGCTCCCCTTCCATGCGAAAACCGCGTGCATCGGCGTAGGATACTAGCGTGGGCAGCGCCTGCCATGGCTTACCCAGCTCGTTACATTGGTACTGGGACGTGTGATCGGTGCAAGTCACAGGAGCCAGCAGGCGATTCGGCTCCAAGATGTCACTCACTAGGCGGGTCTCCAGACACTGCATCAGCGCCAACGAGTGCCGCAGCGCCGCTGTGGACAGCATATTCTGCCAGTACCTCCTCGGTCGGTGTGCTCGTGATTCCAGCTGCGCCGCGTCAACCGGTACTCCTCTCCCTAGGACCCCCACTATCTCCTCGAACGCGCGCTTCACGGGCTCTCTCCGGTCCTCCACCAGGTCCACGTTCTCTAGGAGATATGCGACTTCCCCCTGGCGCCGCACACTCATCTCTAGCACCCGTTGGATGTCTCGGAACGACGCTCTCCTGGCATCTTCCATACCCAGTCCTTCCCCGGCCCTAGAGTATCCCTGTCATTCCCATCCGGCGATAACTAAGTCCACCTGCCCCCAGCCGTCCAGTACACTCTCTGCGATATCCCGAACGTCGTGTACCCCCTGCTCGGATTCGTGCGGGATGGCGTCTTCCCACACCTGATCGGGGTACTCCTCTCGTAGCAGCAAGGCGTGGTGGCGTGCCATCTTCCGCACTACTGGATCGCGCTCGACATGGATCCAACGCTTGATCGTGCACCCTGCTCGCAACGCCACGGCCAGGCCGGTCCCGATTCCCCCATATAGCTCCAATATACGTATGGGCACGTTGAAGGCCTGTACGCGACTGACACGTTCCGTCAAGTCTGGCGGGCTGTGTCCCAGGGTCCGTTTCTCGATCCGTCGTTCGTATTCCTCCTCGTACCTCTCCCGAGGCCAGTTTTCCAGCTCTTCGGCCAGATCTCACTTCTGAGCCCGATACGCTTCCCGCGGCTCCTGTCGAACGAACCGTACCGGCAGCGTGCCTAAGGAGCTCTCTGGGTCCCAATACTGCACTCGAAACAGCACCTTCTCTTGCCAGGTGCAAATGGTGGCTCCTGCTCAGTAGAGGAGTTCCATCCCGATGAGAACATCGTAGTCCTCGGATTCAGAGGCACCGCACTGCAGACGGATGCAACACTCCTTCTCGGTCCCAGGTAGGAGCACTACTTCCACTTGCTGTCTCGTTTTCGGCATCCACTTGGGCTCTCCTCCTTCGGCGGTCATGAGTAGAATCCCCCGCTCAATGGTCCGTCCGGCTACGTCCAACTTCAGCTGTTTGGCAAGCCCCTTTCCTATCAGCACATGATGTGCGCCCGTATCGATGATTGCCTGCTTCACGGGTAAGCCTCCCACTGTGAGGCTTCCCTTCTCGGCGATCAGCACCAACGCCTGGCACACCAGCCTTTCATTCGGATGTTGCCTCATGTCCGGATGTCTCGTCCTTTCCATTTGACTCCTCCATGGGCGGGCTTCACTCGTCACCGCGCTACTCTGGGACTGGCTGGCCCTTGGTCGAAGTCGGAGGTTGTCCCGCGCCCGAGGATATGCCATCACAGCATACTCCCGCTTATAGTCCTCCTCACCCTCTTCTTCGGCTTCGTCCACTTTCTCGTATGCCAGCAACGCCCGCGCTTTTACGTCCTTCGGGTTAGGTAACTGTTCCAGTCGCAGCTGCAGCCGCCGGACTTCGGCTTGGAGCTCTTCCCGGGTCGCCCCCAGCGCTTCTTTCGGCCGACTGTACCATTCTTCCTTCCGATGTCCGCGTTTCCCGCATTGCTCGCAGGTCGGTGCGGTGGGGCAGTCCCGCTTCAAGTGCCCGTGCTCTCCGCAGGTATGGCAGAGCCGATGGTCCGCACGGCCGCTGCCCCCAGGGGAGGAGTCTGGTATGGTCGCTGCTGCCCAGCTTGTCCTCGCCCGACTCCGTCTTTCGGAATCCTCCAGATCTAGCAGTCGCTGCGCCTGTTCCGTCTTCTTGGCTAGCAGGTAAACTTCTTGGCTCGCGGCGTATCTCCCGGGTCCGAGATGGCGGTCTGCTCTCGCTGCATGCTATCTCCGGCCGTGCGGGCTCGTTGATGAGGCGTACGATACTTGAGTGAATGTGTTTCCGTGCGCGCCGGGCGTGTGTATCCCCTCGCGGCGCTAGCGTCGGCGCGCCACCCCCGCAGTAGTCTTCAATTCGCCCGTGTCGTGCCACAGTCGAGTCCATACTAAATCTCGGCTATTCATCGGTATCTTCTTACGCGATTGTTGAAAATCCTGCCTCTAGCGGGAGCTGGTCCTCAAACCCTAGCTCGGCTGGCAGAGAGATTGAATGGCCACGAATGGATGCTTGCCCGGGTTGGTTACTCGTGCTTAGTCTCGCCTGTAAAGATTGGAAGTTATAAGCATAAATGTGAAAAAAATCACGCAAGCATCTCTCTAAGCTTGCCTACTTTCTTAAGTACCAGCAACGGGTTACCGTTGTGCTAACGGTCCCCGTTCGCCCGCCAATTCCTACTTTTCGGTTGGTTCGTTTCGGCTTCCAACCGGTCTGGCCGTTATCCTTCCTACTGTAGTCTTCATTTATCCTATCAGTCACAAATACATATCTAATGCACCTACGCACAGATTAGAATCGTGACAGTGGTCCAACACTCTCTTACCATTGCTATCTTCCAGCACTAAAACCACTAAATTCCTTATTTCCTTCACGCTCCACCACTGCTGAGACAACCCCAAGTCCAATCCATCTCGTTTCGTTCGCCTCACGTACACCTCCTGTCCCTCCTCCACCGTTTGTGACATACCCTGCATCTTTCCAGGTTGCCTCTGCTTATAGCGGTGAATGTCTCAAAGCCGTGCCTTGCCACTTTTAGACTCTCCAGTGCCGCGGGCAACATCTGCTTCAAGTACTTCGCTCTTGCATCCGCCAACGCCACCCACTTCTCAGCCGTCCCCACTTCAACACTGTCTATTAGCAAGCGTGGAGCACTCACCGGTAGGATCGGATGCTTCTCAAAGAGCAGATAATACGGTGGCACGTCGTTCAGGGCCGCCTATTTGCTAAATCTGTACCCCGCCATGACACACGCCAGCCTCTTATCCTAGTCTCCATTATGTGCTTCTCCATACACCCTTAATCCCTTCTTTACCGTCTGCACTAGTCTTTCTGTCAGTCCGTCGCTCCGTGGATGATAACGTGAGGTGGTACGGTGTTGTACGACATTGGACGCTAGCAGTTCATTGAATTCGCCTTGAAACTCAGTGCCTTGATCAGTCAGCACCTCACAACACTCCCCGAACCTCGTAATCACCATCTCTTCAAAAGCTTCTACTACGGCGGCTGCCGACTTTGTCACCAGCTCCCTCGCCTCCGACCGTTTGCTCACGTGTTTTATCATCAGCACGATATACCTCCGTCCCCTCCTGGACACCGGCAGTTCTCCCGCAATATCTAGTGACCATCGGTACCTTTAACTCCATGATGGTCAATGGCTGCAGCTCAGTCTAACTCTTCAGCAGCGTGGCTTTGTTACGGCAGCATAGTTCGCACTTCTCTACCCACTCCTTCGCCTCTTGATGCATCACTACCCACCACCATCCCGCTTGAATTAGCTGCTGTGTATGAAGGGGGCCATAATGTCCTAGTTTCTCGTGCACCTCCTTGGTTAACTCTTCTCGCTCTTTTGGTGCCGGCACTTGCTTCCATCTGTCCTTGGTCTGCAGCTGCACCTGTCCCTCATACAACTGATAGTGTTGCCCCCTCGCACTTGCTCATGCCCCTGCCCCTCCATCTTCCATTGTCTCTCCTTTGATCCATGCCAAAGGTTCCTGGTCTTGCCACACATCCACCACACCCTTTCACCATCGCTGTCAGGGCCACTAGCGGTGGACCCTCCTCTGAGTGTGGCTCTTTCCTCTCTCTCGGCGGATTCCTAGACAGCCCATCCACATGCTGCATCGTCTTGCCCGGCCGATGCTTCACCGTGAAATCGTATTCTTGCAGTTGCATTGCCCACCTTCCGTTCTACCTGTCAGGGTTTGGTTGCTCATCAGCCATAGCAGTGTTGATAGTCCGTCACTAAAGTGAAGTTCCTCCCCTGTAAGTATACTCGAAAGTGCCCCACCGCCCACACTGCTGCTAGCCCCTCTCCTTCGTACGAGGAATAGTTAGCCTTCATGGGGCTGCAGATCCTTCTCGCAAATGCCACGACCTTTTTCTCACTCTCTTTTCCATCTGACTCAGCACAGCTCCCATCCCCACACTGCTCCAATCAATGTAAAGCACGAACGGTTCCTTCCTATCTGGTAGCTTCAGCACTGCCCCTGACTTTTCCGCCTTCATCAACCCCTGCAACGCCTTCTCTTACTGCTCCCGCTGCCACTTCTGATCCTCCTTCAGCAACTGGTTCAGTGGGGCTGCCTTCTTATTGAAGTATTATATGAACGTGCGGTAGTATTTTAAGAATCCAAGCAGTGACCTGAGCCCTCTCCGGTCCTTGGGGCGTTCCACTCTATCCATCACCTCCACCTTGGCATTCTTAATACTCAACTCTCCTCCCACCACCTCGAACCCTAGGTATGCCACACTGCTACATCCGAAACGATACTTCCCCGGGAGACATGTGAGCCCCGCCGCCTGTATCGATGCTAGTGTCGCCTCTACATCTTTCACATGCGTTTCTGCGTCCGCGCTAAAGATGATCACATCATCTATGTAGCACGCCGCCCCACTCACGTCCCCCAGCACAGCGTCCATCACTCGCTGAGAAACTGCCAAGGCATTGCGTAACCCGAATGGCATGTAGTTCCACTTGTATAGCCCGTTGGGTCCATGAAAAGCAAAACTTCTTCTTATCCTCCTCCACTATGAGGATTGATTACAACCCTTGTGAGGATCTAGGATCGAGCTCAGAAAAAATTATTTGAATTGAATGATCACCTGGGTACAACACAAGGCTATATATAGGCTCGACACAAGGCAGGTAACCCAGGTGTTACGCGAATGTTCCGAGGGTCGCGAAGCGTCCCGAACAGAACCTTCCCGAACTCGGTAGAAAGCAATTCGGTGGCAACCGAATAGCTTGAGTTTGGTACACGTAACCTGGTTCGGTGCCTATAACTATAATAACTATAGTAAAGCAACGAACCTAGGAATTCAAGCAATTCATGCATGCAGAAAATAAACCTAAGCTAGAAATAGCGTAAGGAAATAAAAGCAAGCATGCATGGCTGGCATAAGCCGACGTACTCTCACAACCCTGGCGCAAGTCTAACGTCAAGAACACCCAGCTGGTTGACAATTTATCGTTGGTTTTGTACGTTTCAGTACGGTATAATTGCAGATTCACCACCTCCTGCGAACGGGATAGGGTGGAGATCCAAAGTTTCATCTTTAGGCCGCAGGGACATCGAATCACATCTGCGATTCTGAACTTTTGTGATTTACGCGTACGCGTACCCGCAGACACGGCATCCATATTCACGTCACGGCCCAACAACGGGTTTCGTCCGTATAAACGAACGAGTAGTGTACGTACGTACCGTGCGTGCGCTTTACAGTTGGACATGAAAGGGCTTCTCACGCCATCCACCTGGCAACAAGGACACCTCAGATGTAGTCCAGGCTGGAGAACTGGACATGTTGTACACATGTCAGCTGTTCTGTAACGGCTGGGGTGACGACCTAGCTGTGGACGGTTCAGAACAGAAAGTCCAACCGTACCGATGGGTGGGGCGATCGGGAAGCTGTTGTCGTGTGGTTTGTTGCTGTCCAGAAATATCTTCTTGCGGTGTGTCCCACTGAGGACCGAATCGTGTTTCCCCCTGATTAGCCAACGGTGTCGTTCCAGCTCACACAAAACGATACAATACAATGGAGCCATTTCCAACGCATACTGTTACTCTGTCATCCAAACCCAAGCCACACCAACAGCGCCCAAACCCCCAGCCTCCTTATTATGAGTTGTGAAGGGAGGAGTGCGCATTACTCAATAACGCGGAAGTGATTTCAACGTCTGAGCAAACAGCGAGGCCTAGGACTAATATAGCAATGCTAGCTAGGCCGAGGTCGCGGGGTCGCGAGATGGTTGGGTGCAGGTTCGGGGTTGGAAAACCCGAAGGCGACGCGGTGATGGTTCGGAAGGCGAGGTCGGCGGACCGAGCCTGGTTTTCCGAAAATCGGGGTTGTACGCGTACGGTGTGACCCAGTAAGGAATCCGAAAAATTCCTTACACTACCCCCCCCCTTAAGAAAGGTGGTGAATATCCGAGACACCTCGGCGGGCCAGGTAAGCATCCACAACCGGATGTCCCAGTAGCGAGTCAGCTGCGACATACGTGTCGTCCTCGCTCGTGCGTTCTTTCCAGCGAAGAAGGAGTTTGACCGAGCGGCCGGCGGCAGTCACATCCACGCGATGATTCAGAATCTTCCATGGTTCCAGCGTGGGTTCCGCGACGGGACGTGTGGTCGTCGCGATGGTTGGCCGAGCAACAGCTGGCGACTGCGGCTGTGCGTAGTTACGCAGCAGGCTGACGTGGAAGGCGTCATGTAATTTCCAATCGTTGGGCAGCAGCAGCTTCGCGGTGACAGGTGTCACCATCTGGATGATGCAAAATGGTCCCACGTATCTGGGCCGTAGTTTCGCGGGTTGCGGCAGCCTGAGATTCTTGGTGTCCAGAAGCACAACCTGCCCTGCGCGGAAGGGTAAGTTCCGTCGATGTTTTTTCCGCCTGACGGCTGGCCGTGGTATTAGCCTTACGAATAAAATCAGCTGCTTTCGTGCGGGCGGTCTGCAGCTCCGTGACAAACTGCTGCGATCGTGGCACCGGATTGTCCACAGTCGTTGATGAGGGTACTACGGGGTCTATCCCGTAATTCAGGAAGAAGGGTGATTGTTTAGTCATGGCCGAAGGGGTGTTGTTGTACGCGAATTCCAGCATCGGCAGCGAATCCTCCCACTTGCGAATGTCCAGGCAGTTGGTGCGAATCAGTTGTTCCATGGTCTGATTTGTCCGTTCCGTCTGTCCGTCGGTTTGCGGGTGGTATGACGACGAAAACTGCAGGCGGGTACCGTACTGTGCCCACGTCTCCTGCCAGAACTTCGACGTAAATTTCGGATCTCGATCGCTGATGATCGCCGAAGGTAACCCGTGTAGGCGTACGACGGTGGAGATGAAGAGCTTTGCGGTATCTTCGGCTGTGATCGTCGTTCGGCATGGTGCGAAATGCGCCATTTTCGTCAGGCGATCGACGACGACCATGACCGAGTCGTTGCCACTCGCGCCAGCTGGTAGCCCCGTGACGAAATCCATCGTCACCTGTTGCCACGGTCGTTCGGGTGGCGCGAGGGGTTGCAGCAGTCCGGCTGGCCTTTGTCGCGACGACTTCATTGCTTGGCAGGTCGGGCAGGTTGACACGTAGCGCTGCACATCGGTGAGCATGTCCGGCCAGTAATAATTCCGCTGCAGCAGCTTCAGTGTTTTGTCGGTGCCGAAATGCCCGGAGAGGTTGGAGTCGTGTACCTCCTGCGTCAGCAACTCCCGTAAAGGCTGGTAGGCGGGTACCCAAATCCGGTTCGTACCGGCTTTTAGGTAGTACTTGCCGTGTGGCGTGGCAGCATGTTGGTGCGGATTTCTGAAAAATCTGTGCTTGTAGCCGTGGGTGAATAGTCCCGTCAGCATCGGGTTGGTGTGGGCGATTAGTACCGCCGCTTTCTGCATGGATGGGCGGGTGAGGGCGTTGGCGACGTTGTTGGCGCCTTTCTTATACGTGATGGTGTACCGAAAATTGGACTCGAGGAAGTCCAACCACCGGATTTGTCGCGGGTTGAGTGTCGGTTGCGTGCGCATGTACTGTAGCGATTTGTGGTCGGTTCGAATAGTCACGTCGGCTCCCGTGAGGTAGCAGCGCCAGGTACGAAATGCGTGGACGATGGCCAGCATCTCTTTGTCGTGGACTGGGTAGTTGCGCTCGGGTGGCTGCATCTTGCGTGGTTCATAGGCGATGGGTTGTAGCCCGTTGCCGAAGTCCTGTAGCAGGACGGCGCCGACGGCGAAATCGCTGGCGTCCGTGATAACTTCGAAGGGTTGAGATGGGTCGGCAAGGCGGAGTACCGGGGGCGAACCCAAAATCTTTTTGAGTGCGTCGAAGGCGGACTGCTCCCTCTTCCTCCACCGAAAATGACTGTCGTGATGTAGCAGGTCGGTCAGCGGCTTGGTTATCCCTGCCATATTAGGTACAAAACGACGAACGTAGTTAACAAACCCCAAAAAACTTTGCAACTCAGGGATATTAGTAGGCGGCTTCCACTTAACGATGGCGTCCACTTTACGCAGGTCGATTTTGAAACCCTCGCCGGAAACCATGTGCCCTAAAAATTCCAACTCCGGCTTTAGGAACTCGCACTTAGACCCTTTCATAATCAGCCGATGCCCCTGTAAACGCCGGAACACCTCCTCTAAATCCCGCAAATGGTCGTATTTTGTCGCGCTGTACACCAGAATGTCGTCCAGGTATACGATGACTTTTTTTATCCAGCATGTCTCGGAAGAACCCGTTCATTGTAAGCTGGAACGTCGAGGGCGCGTTTGTCAGACCGAACGGCATCACTGTGAACTCGTAACTGCCGTAGCGGGTGCGAAAAGCTGTCTTTGGGCAGTCATCGGCAAACACGCGAATTTGGTGGTAGCCTCCTCGCAGGTCGATTTTCGAGAAGTATCGAGCTCCGCGAAGTTGATCCAGCAGATCGTCAGTTCGCGGGATCGGGTAACGCGGCTTTGTCATGACCCGATTCAGCGCCCTATAATCGATGCACATGCGTAGGCCCCCGTCCTTCTTCGGCGTGAACAGTATCGGCGCTGCATACGGTGACATGCTTGGCCGTATAAATCCTTTGGCGAGCAGGTAATCCAGCTGGCTCCGCAACTCGGCAAGCTCTGGTTGGCTGAGCCGCCACTGTGTCCGCACAGTAGGTTGCGCGTCTGGCTCCAGCTGGATCCGATGATCTTCTGGGCGCTTGGGGGGCAGGCCATCCGGGAGGTCATCCGCGAAAATTTCGGGATACCGCCGAATAATGCTCGCCAGCTCCTCAGGAACTGCCGCGCAGAGGGTGTCGATGTCCGCGATTTTCTCGGAAGCTGCCACCTCGTACAGGTGTACCAGGAAGGCCTGCGCTCCGCTGTTCATCGCTCGTGCCATGTTGACCGCGTTGACACGTGTCGTCACCGGCTCCGGCTCCGTCCATTTCGGAAGCGTCGTCTTCCCTCCATATCCTCGCACGACGCACGCCCCAGTCGTCCAGTCGATCGTCGGATTGAAGCGCTGCAGCCAATCTCTCCCCAGCAGCACATCGCAGCCGTCCAACGTCGTCGCCAACATCTTCATGCCAAACCCGAATTTGTCGCCACACTGTATCCAAATTTTTCGCGCCTAATCTCGGATGGCCAGTGGTGTCCCGTCCACCAACCTTGCATCGATCTCCGGCAGACACCTGGTCAGCTTCACCCCTATTTTTTTTTGCCGTTGCCAGGTTGACGAGACTGTGGCTCGCCCCACCGTCAACGAATATTTTTATTTTATAACCGTTAACCCTCCCCACCACCAGCACAGGGTAGTCCACGTGTTCACCCACGTTATTCGTCCGGTTCTGGTCGATAGCTCTGATCGGTACCACGACCCGGTGTGGATGGTGATTGTCGGGCGACAGGGTCTCGTCAGTAGGTGGCCCTTCTGCTACTGACTCGTATCTTTTCCCGACCCTTCTCCGTCGTTCTTCTTCCCCTGCTTAAGCTTCGGGCAGTCTTTTTTCAGGTGGCCCAGCTGGTTGCATAAGAAGCACGGCCCAAGGGCTTGGCTAGGTGCATCCACGCCATTGATCGTGGGCTGCTGAGTCAATCCACGAAATCGAGGGCCCTCCCGGGAGCTCGATCTCGCCCACTGCATCAGCGCATCCGTTGACTCGGCTTCCCGGACGGCGTCGTTGAAGCTGCGTGGCCGGGTTCGTCGGACCTCGTACTGTATCTCATATTTCAGGCCCGCCACGTAGCGATCCAACCGCTCCGCGTTGCTCATGTCGTCCACCTGGTCCGCCAAGTTGCAGAATGTGCTGGTGTAGTCTTGGACTGAAGTCAGCTGCTTCCAGGCACGCAGCTTCATGCGAGCAGAGTCCGAGGCGGATATGTGCTCGAACCTGGTTCGCAAGGCGGCGCCCCACTCCTTCCATGTGCGTATCGTGGCCGTCCCGAAAATTGATGCTGCTCGATGCGTGACAGGTGTTGAAGTCCCGTCGTTCGCACGTGCTATTCCTGCCGAAGTCCCTTCGTCCTGCAGCGTTCGCCTCCACCACTCCAGCGCAGGTCCTCGCAACAGTGAAACTGCGAAATTAATGCGGGTGGCATCGTCATAAATCATGGCAGCATTAAAAAACACCTCCACGCCGAACAACCATGCAGAAACAGTGACGAACTTGTCGCTTGGGTTAAACGGGGGCGGGTTTGTCGGCTTGATTTTCACAGTTGTCAAAGCTGCTGGGACCGTTGGCATCGCTGCTGGCGTCGCCGTCGTCGTCGCTGCTGCACGTGTCGGTACTGCACGCGACTGTTGCGGTGACTACTGCTGCTGCGCCTGCCTCGCCTCGTCCGCATCCATCTCGCCTTCCAGCTCGCTCCAGACCCGCTCATCTGGTGCAGTGCTGCTACTTGCGTCGTCCACGACAGGCGACTCCTGGCGCGCTTCACCACGCGCCTGGTGTAGTTCGGCGTTTTCCTTCTGGAGACGCTCCATTTCTGCAGACATAGTCTGCATCGTTCGGAACTGTTGCATGAACTCGTAAAATTCCGCCTGTTCCATGTGTCGCAGGCTTCGTCTAACGGGCAGGGGGTGGCTCGCGATTTTTCTGACTTCGGTGAAGGCGTAAATGCTATCGTAGTCGGAGTGGAATAATCGGATCTATTCCACGGGCCGACCGCTTTACAGCCCACCAAGTCTATCGCTCCCCTTCTACAAACTACCCCGGAAACGCGAGGGTAACCTAGGAAATTAGGCTCTGATACCAAGTGTTATGAGTTGTGAAAGAAGAGAGTGCGCAATACTCAATAACGCGGAAGTGATTTCAACGTCTGAGCAAACAGCGAGGCCTAGGACTAATATAGCAATGCTAGCTAGGCCGAGGTCGCGGGGTCGCGAGATGGTTGGGTGCAGGTTCGGGGTTGGAAAACCCGAAGGCGACGCGGTGATGGTTCGGAAGGCGAGGTCGGCGGACCGAGCCTGGTTTTCCGGAAACTGGGGTTGTACGCGTATAGTGTGACCCAGTAAGGAATCCGAAAAATTCCTTACACTCCTCACTGACAGAAACCAGAACCTTGCCTTTCGGTTTGGCATCCAGGGGCCACAACTCGCGAACTCGGCTGCGTATAACTGCGCACAGGGTGTTGCATTTACACATACAAAGCAGCTTATCCTTGCCCCGCCCTCGCTTGGGCGTAGGCATTCTCTGCGACGACGTGGTGAATTCGACGAAGTGATCGTCGCATTGGATCAGCCCGTCCTCTGAAACCGCGGGTGGTTTTCGAGGAGGTTGTCCTCTGATTCACCAGCCCATCGACGAGCTCTGGTCAACGGGGTGCTGTTCGACGAGCTCGTCTTCTGATCTGCTTCTGGGTCGCGCGATCTCTGACGAAAGGGGTGCTTTTCGAGGAGCCATGTTCTCTAATCGAAGGGCGCTGTTCGACGAGTCTCGTCTCGGCGAACTAGCTGGCCGAATTCGCGCGACTATGAAACTCTGCGAAGGCATGCGAAATTCGCTCAGGTGGCTCTTAGCGAAATTCGACCTGCGAAATGGCATCACGTGCTCGACGGTGGACATCTGTCGAAACCGTCCGAGCGTTTTCTACCTGGCACCTGCGCAATGTCTCTGACGGTGTAACCGTCTACCTGCACCTACTCGGCAGGTGCACACCTGCGCAGATATTCACCTGCGAATGCAGCGCTGGCAGGCCGCCCTGTTGCAGCGCTGGCATGTCGCCCTTCTGCTACGCTGGCAGGCCGCCCTGTTTCCGCGTTGGCGAACCGCTCTGATGCAGTGCTGGCAATTCGCCTTGCAGAATGCTTGCTAGGGATTGCAATGCCATTTCCAGACAGAGAGAGAGAGAGAGAGAGAGAGAGAGAGAGAGAGAGAGAGAGAGAGAGAGAGAGAAAGAGAGAGAGAGAGAGAGAGAGAGAGAGAAGAGGGGGTTAAGTTTGAACAGTGCTCACGGTTGAGTGAGCTTCAAGTGGAAGTTTGATGAATGTGTTCCATGCTTCAAGAAGGTTGGTTTGACTTCGGAAGAATCTGCACTTCAGTGCCATATGGCAGCACAAGAACAATCGAGACTAAAGGAGAATTCGGTTCGGTGAAATTCGAGTGTCGAGTTTCACCCTTTCGAAATGTTAC